>LR738541.1:40958007-41168007 GCA_902685375.1 Neostethus bicornis
ACATTTAGAAAGATGTGCGTAAGCTGAGCAAGCGTTTTTACTCAGCTTATGAAATCAAACTCAGGACTCAGTAAAACTTCTGTGGGTCAAGTTTTTTAGATCAAACCTGCAGCAAATCTGTCCATCTGAACCCCGCCCCGACTGCCGACCACGTCTCGACAACTCCAAATATGTTACACTCTAATGTTGGTTTGATCATCTTTAGAACCGTTTATCCTTAACAAGGTCACAGGTGTGCCAGAGCCTAATCTGGCTGATTACAGGTGAGAGGGCGGGGTACACCCTGAACAGATTGTCAGTCTGTGGTGGGACCACACACACATCAACCATCCACACACACACTCATTCCTAGGGACAATTTCAGACTAGCCAATAAACCTAACATGTATGTATTTGGAGGAAATCCCCACATACACAAAGAGAACATGCAAACTACACACAGAAAGAACAGTGTTCCAAGCCTCACCCCATCCCAGGATTTGAACCCCTGACCTTCTTGCTGTGAGCCCACTGTGCTAATGACTGCACCACCTTCCAGCTCATCATGCCAATGATGTGATGTTCTTTAAATGAGTCGGTGGCTTCTGAAAACACTCGTGAACAATAGCAAGGTGTCATTGGGCACCTGTGGTGGCACCGCCCACGATGGTCACCACGGTAACTCTGTGGTCAACAGTCACAGAGTCAAGGAAAGACAAAAGAAATGTTTCTACCTTAAAGTAGTGTAAAAAAAAAAGCCGATATCAGGCACTGGAGGCGGTCCAACTAGCTCCTAGTTTGATGTTTTCTTAGGGGCTGCACGGTGGCCTCACAGCAAGTAGGTCTGTGTTTGAGTACTGGAGTGGGGGCGAGGCTTGAAACACTAGTATGTCTGTGTGATGTTTGCATGTTCTCCCTGTGTATGTGTGGGTTTTATTCGGGTTCCTCCCACTCTCTGCTAGGTTGATTGGCCGCTGCACAATTGGCTCTAGGACTGTGTGTGGCCCCACGACAGACTGGCGACCTGCTAGAGTTGTACCCTTCCTCTGGTCTAAAATCAGCCGGGGTAGGCCCCGGCAACCCCCGCGAATCTATTACGGACTCAAAAAAAATGATTAGCGGCTCAAAAGACTAAACAAAATTTCCTGGATTGTTTATGTGCAGGACGTGGAATATCGCTTTGCAGCGTCTTCACAACGACAGCTCACGGTTTCAAAACACATTCAAACATGGTGATCAAATATGTTCATTAATCTTAATTAACAAACCTTTCCATGATGTGTAACAGGACCTTTTTAATAAACATTTATGACTAAAATAAAGTAACCAATAGTTTGTTCTTCAGACGGTTTTAAGCCACAGTGAGGGATTTGAAGGCCTTCACGTTTCACCACATTCTCGGACTTTCCTTCTTTTATTTCTTAAAGTCGTTTATTTCTTTGATGCAGCTTGGAAGCCGTGCTGAGTCTAAACAGAGGATTTCTCTGGACAATAAAGCGGCTGTGTTTTAGCAGCGTTTATGTCTCCCTGTGGCTTTGTTAGGAGTTGTTTTTCTCCTTTACAGTCCAGGTTTGTGTGGGTACATCATGTGCATCTTCTCCCATCGCTCAGGCAGTGCAGCAGAAATGCTGCGTCAGCTGGATTCACACATCCTCTGTCACATCTATCCTTCACAGTCATACAAGAGAACATAAAAAGTAGAAGGACATTCATCCAGAGAAAATCCCCAGGCTGCACAGACCTGCCAACGAGGCAGACGGAAAACTGAACTTCCTTTTTGTGGATCGATGCGGTGCCAGTGAACTTTTATTGGAAGCCCGGTAATCCCCACACTGGGTGTAATAGGATGAGCGTGTGCTGCTGGCAGGTTTACACCGAGCTGTGTGATGCTTCTAACCAGATGCAGGCAGAGGAAACAGACAAGGAGGAAAACAAGGAAACTCTTTCCAGATTAACTGGTCACTCATTAATCCTCAGAGTTATATTAAAAACAAATTAACCAAGTATTTTATTTATTTAATGATTATAATTATTTTAATGACGTTAAACATCGATCCATCGTGGTCAAAAAGAGCTGAGCCGAAAGGCAAAGCTTTCAATTTACAAATCGATCTACGTTCCTACCCTCACCATGGTAACCAGGATCTACGTTCCTACCCTCACCATGGTAACCAGGATCTACGTTCCTACCCTCACCATGGTAACCAGGATCTACGTTCCTACCCTCACCATGGTAACCAGGATCTACGGTCCTACCCTCACCATGGTAACCAGGATCTACGTTCCTACCCTCACCATGGTAACCAGGATCTACGTTCCTACCCTCACCATGGTAACCAGGATCTACATTCCTACCCTCACCATGGTAACCAGGATCTACGTTCCTACCCTCACCATGGTAACCAGGATCTACGTTCCTTCCCTCACCATGGTAACCAGGATCTACGTTCCTACCCTCACCATGGTAACCAGGATCTACGTTCCTACCCTCACCATGGTAACCAGGATCTACGTTCCTACCCTCACCATGGTAACCAGGATCTACGGTCCTACCCTCACCATGGTAACCAGGATCTACGTTCCTACCCTCACCATGGTAACCAGGATCTACGTTCCTACCCTCACCATGGTAACCAGGATCTACATTCCTTCCCTCACCATGGTAACCAGGATCTACGTTCCTACCCTCACCATGGTAACCAGGATCTATTTTTCCACTCTCACCATGGTAACCAGGATCTACATTCCCACCATCACCTATGGTCACCAGCTGTGGGTGGTGAGCGAAAGATTGAGATCGCGGACACAAGCGGCCAAAACGACCTTCCTCTGCAGGGTGCCTGGGCTCTCACTCAGAGATTTGGTGAGGAGTTCTGCCATTTGGGAGGAGCTCGGTTTCGAACCGCTCCTCCTCTGGGTCGAGAGAAGCCAGATGGGGTGGTTTGGGCATCTGGTCAGGATGCCCCCCAAGCACCTCGCTGGTGAGTGTCTCATGAATCCATGTTTAGACCTTCATAATCAATAAAGTCTTGATTGAATCAGAAAAGTTGGACTGAATGATAACGTACACCCATGAAAGATGTTCCGGTTAAATAACCTCAACGTTCTAGGTCATCACGCCTGGTTAAATACCAGCTGGTAACCATAACAAGAGATGCTCAAATTAAACGTTATGAGGAATTGTTACGGTCGTTTATGACGACAGAATCTGAGCTGCTGTGATGAGCTGGTGATCAAACACGTGACTGAACATGAAGGAGTCCATGGTGGAGACGTGAAACCCTCCACCTGTTTTATGATGGGATGGATAAAAGCAGGTGTTTTACTTCCTGTTCAGATGGTTTCCAGACCATAATAACCCCAGCAGGTCCACCCACACCATCATGTTTCTACACAAAGAACTTTTTCTTCTCACTTAGTGTGAAGTTTCTCAGCAGACAGTCGTGTGACGTGCTTTCAGCACGACGCCCGATGACCACTTTACAGTTTAAATGAGTCACTCTGCAGCGTCGGGAATCCTCCCTCTTCTCCTCTCTCCAGCCTCATGCCCAATCCTGCCTCCCTAGCCTGACAGCCTGTTGAGTTTCCTCTTTCTGCCTTCGTGTGAAACCAAAGCCTTGACTCACCTTCTTCACCACCTTCTGGTCTCGAGCTGCCTTCATCGACACTTTCTGAGGTCATAAGAACTCATACGTAAACACACTTTGTCTCCATCCCGTCCCGAACCACGCCTCTTTGATATGTTGGTGAATTAAAAAACCAAACATTCCAAACTTACAGAAGTCAGACAGACACTGGTTGTGCACCAGGAACCATGTCAACCCTGGAGGCTTTCCAACTGATTTTCAGGATGAATCTTTTCTGTAATGTGGTTTGTTTTTCTTACGACGGGCATTCTGTGTGCTTTCTAACTCTCATTGTTTCAAATGCTTCGTGTCACTGTCCTTAATTTAAGTGTCTTTTTCACTCGTCTTAAGATTAACGTGTGACATCACCTGAGTTTACTTAAAGTAACACAACAGACATCACCTTCAGAAACCACCCGACCACCAGCTGGTCACGTACACAAACCCAGAAGATGAGAAAATGAGGCCTCAGGTGTATCGCCACCTGGTCTCTTGCCTGCCAAGCAGTCACCCAGTGTCACCTCCAAACCATCTCCCCTTAATAATCCAGCAGAACCGTGACGCCTGCATTTAGGTCCGTCCTCCCTTCACCAAACCATGGGTCCTGCAGTTCCCTGTATCAGAGTGAATACGTTACTGTTTCTGGCGTGTAAATAAAGTTGGTCGTCTTCTAGTCTGCTCGGTTACTGATGGATTTTTTGCACTCTGTTGAACTCGGACTTTGATTACTAGTCTGGGACTTGGATCTTCTGTTGGACGAGCATTGACTTGGAGATCATCGTGGGATTCCAACGCAAACAACAACCCGGTGCTCCTGCTTGTCATGTGGACGGTGCTGTGGCGCAGGCTCGGTGGAAGCAGGTCGAAGCGCTGAAAGCAGTTGGGTGCGCCGGAAAGTACTTTCACGGCTATAAGGCTCATATAAAAGTCTTAGATTTTCTTCAAAATGAGCGGTGCGTCTTTTCGTGCGGTGCGCCTTGTGTGTGAGAAAAGGCGGACCTAAAAGAAAACGCGGTGCCCGCGAGGCGGACCTGAAAGAAAAGGCATGAGAACGTTAAAGAGTGAAGTGTGAGCGGCGTGGGAGCGATGGATGACCGAAGGGTGGAAGGCAGCGCCGGGCGAGTTACGCTACAGTTTGCCAATGGATTGTAGATGCTTGGACTAACGTGTCTGCTGGTACTGTTATCCGAGCTTTCTCAAAAGCTGGTATCCTTTCTGAGGAGCCGCACAGTACAGACAGTGACTTTGACAGCGAGGAGTGAAGTGGACCTGCTCTGAAACAGAGGATGAGGACTTTGATGGATTTGAATAAAGACTATTACCGGTAATGTGTTTGTTTAGTATCGTTACTACTTAAATAAAACACAACCAAACTCAGTTTTGCTCCCGATCTATTTTTTAATACACACATTTACATGCTTGCGTGTGTGTTGTTGTAAGGCGGTGTGTGACTGAGGCTGCGCCTTTTCGTACGGTGCGCGTAATGGCCGTGAAATTACGGTAATAATTTTACCCCCATGTCATCTGTTGTTTGCTGGTTTTGTTTACTAATCTAATCTAAACTAACTCAGGTCTCGTTCTGTTTCAAGTGATGTAAAGACACCTGTCATAAAAATTCAGTTTTATTTTTTCAATTTGCTGGAGCTAAAACATTTATTTTGAAGAAACATCAGCCTACTTTTCCTCATGTTAGTCATGTGAGTCCCTTTGATCATGACTTGGATTGTGGTCCGATTAAATTTGGTCAAATTCGGTCAGATTTGGAAAATTGCAGGAAACACCAAACAACATGTGGAATGTCGTGCTCGTAGGATCTGGTAGATCTGCCCCGGCCTCTCCTTCAAACTGCTTCAGAGGAATCCTGAAATGTTTGTACCAGAGCTGACGTTCATTTTTCTCAGAAAAATGATCTGTTTCTTTATGTTACGACATAGAAACATGTTAAACATTCATCCAGTGATGCTGCTTCATCCAGAGGACGTGTTTTCTTTTCATCAGCTACCTGATGGAATCTGGACCACATCTTTAATGTGCGTCACTTCATCTCATTTTATGAAAAGACCTCAATGAAAATGATGTCAAATTCCAGAGTTCTGAATGTGAGCAGAGCTGGTTTCTGAGAGACGGTTTACATTGACCTCTAAACTTTAAAGCAGAACATAGAAGAAGAACTTTTCAGATGTTCACGGTCGGTTTTTCACCCAGAAATTAAAAGAAAGGACGTTTTATTTTTAATTATAAACATACTTCTGATGTCCTCAGAGATGTTTCTACCTTCAGGAGACAAAACGAGAGGAACTCTGAATAAAACTGACTGCAGAGCTACAGGTCTGCACCGCGCTGGTGGGATGTTTAATTTTACTAGACCGTCTCACTGTTTACATCCTCCTAATGATCAGGACCTCCACGGTGGATCAAATCCGTCCTCCTGATCACCTCTTTGGTCTCGTTACCTCATTAACCCTTAAAAAAGTCCTCTTTTTTTTCTCTGTAAGCTCTAAGGCAGCCGCAGTGCCTCCTGTGAGAGTTTTTGCCCCTCGGCTCTGCTTCAGGCTTCCTCCCATCACACAGTTTAATCTGTCCGTCCGTGTGGAAAAGCCAGTCCGACCAGTCTGGGAAGCCTCAAAGTAAAGAGAAAAAAAAATTCATGATTTATTTAATCATTTAATTGGTAGCTAATCAGAGATCTGCCGTTTCCTCAGAAACCATCGAAATCTGATTATGTTAATCTGAAGGCCTGGTCTTCACCTCGTCTTCTCCTCTGAGGCTCGGAGATGCTCTCCGACCTACAGCCACGTGTCGGCCATGATTAAAAAAAAAAAACGTGCTACTAGTGATGGCAGCAGGTCCGGGTAGCTTTGAGAGCGTGTGGAGCTGAGCTCCTTCATGTGGAGTCTTCATGGACGTGTGGAGCTGAGCTCCTTCATGTGGAGTCTTCATGGACGTGTGGAGCTGAGCTCCTTCATGTGGAGTCTTCATGGACGTGTGGAGCTGAGCTCCTTCATGTGGAGTCTTCATGGACGTGTGGAGCTGAGCTCCTTCATGTAGAGTCTTCATGGACGTGTGGAGCTGAGCTCCTTCATGTGGAGTCTTCATGGACGTGTGGAGCTGAGCTCCTTCACGTGGAGTCTTCATGGACGTGTGGAGCTGAGCTCCTTCACGTGGAGTCTTCATGAACGTGTGGAGCTGAGCTCCTTCACGTGGAGTCTTCATGTACGTGTGGAGCTGAGCTCCTTCATGTGGAGTCTTCATGGACGTGTGGAGCTGAGCTCCTTCATGTGGAGTCTTCATGGACGTGTGGAGCTGAGCTCCTTCATGTGGAGTCTTCATGGACGTGTGGAGCTGAGCTCCTTCACGTGGAGTCTTCATGTACGTGTGGAGCTGAGCTCCTTCATGTGGAGTCTTCATGGACGTGTGGAGCTGAGCTCCTTCATGTGGAGTCTTCATGGACGTGTGGAGCTGAGCTCCTTCATGTGGAGTCTTCATGGACGTGTGGAGCTGAGCTCCTTCATGTGGAGACTTCATGAACGTGTGGAGCTGAGCTCCTTCATGTGGAGTCTTCATGGACGTGTGGAGATGAGCTCCTTCATGTGGAGTCTTCATGGACGTGTGGAGCTGAGCTCCTTCATGTGGAGTCTTCATGGACGTGTGGAGCTGAGCTCCTTCACGTGGAGTCTTCATGGACATGTGGAGCTGAGCTCCTTCACGTGGAGTCTTCATGGACGTGTGGAGCTGAGCTCCTTCATGTGGAGTCTTCATGGACGTGTGGAGCTGAGCTCCTTCATGTGGAGTCTTCATGGACGTGTGGAGCTGAGCTCCTTCATGTGGAGTCTTCATGGACGTGTGGAGCTGAGCTCCTTCACGTGGAGTCTTCATGGACGTGTGGAGCTGAGCTCCTTCATGTGGAGTCTTCATGGACGTGTGGAGGTGAGCTCCTTCATGTGGAGTCTTCGTGGACGTGTGGAGCTGAGCTCCTTCATGTGGAGTCTTCATGGACGTGTGGAGGTGAGCTCCTTCATGTGGAGTCTTCATGGACGTGTGGAGCTGAGCTCCTTAGTGTGGAGTCTTCATGGACGTGTGGAGCTGAGCTCCTTCATGTGGAGTCTTCATGGACGTGTGGAGCTGAGCTCCTTCATGTGGAGTCTTCATGGACGTGTGGAGCTGAGCTCCTTCACGTGGAGTCTTCATGGACGTGTGGAGCTGAGCTCCTTCATGTGGAGTCTTCATGGACGTGTGGAGCTGAGCTCCTTCATGTGGAGTCTTCGTGGACGTGTGGAGCTGAGCTCCTTCATGTGGAGTCTTCATGGACGTGTGGAGCTGAGCTTCTTCATGTAGAGTCTTCATAGACGTGTGGAGCTGAGCTCCTTCATGTGGAGTCTTCATGGACGTGTGGAGCTGATCTCCTTCATTTGGAGTCTTCATGGACGTGTGGAGCTGAGCTCCTTCATGTGGAGTCTTCATGGACGTGTGGAGCTGAGCTCCTTCATGTGGAGTCTTCATGGACGTGTGGAGCTGAGCTCCTTCATGTGGAGTCTTCATGGACGTGTGGAGCTGAGCTCCTTCATGTGGAGTCTTCATGGACGTGTGGAGCTGAGCTCCTTCATGTGGAGTCTTCATGGACGTGTGGAGATTTTCAGAAGGAATGAAGACAGGATCTTCTGAGTGACATCATCAGTGACATCATCAGTGCTTCCTGTCTGAACATACCCGGCTTCACTATGGAACTAAAGATGGTGGACTGCTGCTGTTGTTCCACCACAGTGAAGGATCAACATGTGGAGCTTTTAGAGACAGTTTAACATCTTATTAGGATCCACTTGAGATGAAAAACATTGTTACCACGGTGACCCACATTCTACCCAGCGCAGAGACAACTGTCGTGTGTTCCACCAGTGGATGTCCCAGCTCTATTCCACCAAGAGGGACGGTACTATTCTTTTCTGTACCGTTCCTTTGAGCAGCAGGCCTGCCGGAGCAGCTCCTCATGTTGTCCTTGGATTCCCGAAGAGGGTTCAACATGATTGACAACAGTTTTGCCTTCATTCTGTCCTTCGCCACCTCCTCCATGCAGGCGAGAGGTGTGCCAACCAGAGATCCTGCTCTTTTAATTGGTTAGATTAGTCCGTTGGCATTCTTTGGGTAGCTTCCTAGGTGACCATAACAAAGAACAGGACACTCGCCATGATGGTCCGGTAGAACATGGAGAGGACATGGGTCGGTTTTAGCGGCGAATGTGAAGAACAAACATCTGGAAGGAATATTGATGTGGGTACCGATCGGGTTCCTGTGAACCAGCCCCGTTCAGGAGGAGATTTTTTTGTTGATTATCTTCATGTACATGTTTTAATTCCATTTTATTGACTCTGAATAAAAACAAAGACATCTCAAGATGTCTTAAAGTTATGAAAATAAAACTCACGGAAATTTAATTTAACTTAAATTGAAAACATAAACAAAAACCTAGATTTTACATCATTTTTGTTTGGCTCGTTATGAGATTGAATTATAATCTGGTTTAACAGTGAATCTAATTTAAAAAGATCACTTCCACAAATAGATTTTTATTTTAGGGCACGTACACGTGTCTGACGTGGCCGACCAATCAGACCTGTTTGAAACCATCTGCTTCTCATCACACCTGTACATGTTCCTCCATCATGCGGGCAGGTTGGCACACGGTTATAAATCATTTTGACATAAACATCGTTGTTTTGCTTCCAGAAAGAAAAAAAGCTGCTCCTCCATGCTGTAACATCATGGCGTCCGTCTGACGGACGTTTTCATTAATAATCTGATTAAAAACTGAGAGAATCATTAGGAGAAAAATGGACGGATGGAACGAAGAATGGATCAAATGAATGAAGATCGTAACGAATGAGAAAAAATCCATTTAAATGGAACAAACACATCACAGAAAAACAAGGAAAGATTTAGAAATGAAAAGATGTCCAAACAGAAAGAACAAGTACAGCTGCTAATCTCTGGACACACTCCATCTCCACCTCCTCTCCACTCTGATAAGTGTGTGCAATGCTGAGATTCTCTCCTGAGCCAGGACGTGGTGTCAGCAGGAGGAGAGACGGAGGACGTTGCTCCTTTCAGACTGAGGATGGAGTGAACGGGAGGCCAACATCTCACCATAATGCTTTACAAATGGATTTTTTTTTTGCACTGAAATGAAGGAATGAAGATTCTCCAGAGTGAGACAGAGTCCAATATGTGAATGAGAGGAGTGAGGTTACAGGAAGAGAGAAAGAAGGTGGAGGTGTTTAAGTACTTAGAATCAATATAGAGAAAAGAGCTGAAGAAGCATGTGCAGGCAGGATGGAACGGTGTGATGTGTGATAGAAGGTCTAGAGACAGTGTGGTGAGAGCGGCCATGCTGATTGGTCTAGAGATAGTGTGGTGAGAGCGGCCATGCTGATTGGTCTAGAGACAGTATGGCGAGAGCGGCCATGCTGATTGGTCTAGAGACAGTGTGGTGAGAGCGGCCATGCTGATTGGTCTAGAGACAGTGTGGTGAGAGCGGCCATGCTGATTGGTCTAGAGACAGTGTGGTGGGAGCGGCCATGCTGATTGGTCTAGAGACAGTGTGGTGGGAGCGGCCATGCTGATTGGTCTAGAGACAGTGTCACTGAGAAAAAGACAGGAAACAGAGATGTTTGTATCAGAGATGAAGATGCTGAGGATCTCTCTGGGAGTGACCAGGATGGACAGGATCAGAGGAACAGCACATGTTAGAGGTTTTAAAGTCAGAGAGGTCAGACTGAGATGGTTTGGACATGTGCAGAGGAGAGAGAGGAACTGCCAGACAGGAGGTCTAGAGGAAGACCAAAGAGGAGGTTTATGGATGCAGTGAAGTAGGACATGAACCCAAGAGGATGCAGGAGACAGGACTAAATGGAAGAAGCTGACTTGCTGTGGCGCCCCCTGGAGGGAAATGATGGGAAGAGAAGAAGACTCTCAAAGACACAATGTGACTTTAATGTGAAGATAATTCTCTGTTTGTTGTTGTTGGTGTTTGTTTTTTTTTTTTTTTTCTTCCGTGTTGTGTTTATCTCTATCAGCTGTTACACCCGATGACTTGAGGCGTTATGAGTTTGGACTTCAGCCGAAATCCTTTCAGTCTCATTTTTGTATTTTTTGGAAGCTTAATCTGTTCTTTTTTTCTGTTTTCACGACCAGAATAAAAAAAAAAAAACTAAATACAATAAAAAAGCTGATTCAGTTTTTAGAGTCATGCAGTGAAGGACACGCTCAGTCCTCATAGGAGGACTGAGGTTACAGATTCTTAAGAATGGGATTTCTCTAAAAACAACTCAAATACTTTCAAGAAAAAAGCAAACCGTTACTCAGAACAGACTATAGATGAACTGATTGTGACTGTTTCACGTAGATCTCATCCTTTTGTCTGTGATGTAGGACAGGTGGAGGTGTATCCTGTAAAGCCTTGATGTCTTGTTTATGTTTTAATTACTCAGAACTCGACAGGTTACTGTCGCTATGACAGTAAGAAACGACCCGATTTATGTCTCAGTGATTTTGTCCTCTGGATGTTTTTGAAGGACAGATTGAGCCGTCCCACACATTGTCCTGTCAGATCCGATGAGCCGGTGCCAGGTAGCGGTCAGACGGAAGGTGAAGTCCCGCAGAAGGTCAGGAAGTCCAAGCTGACTCCGAACACGGAGGAAATTAGGTTTGCTCGACACAGAAAAGCTTTTATTAACTCAGACACGTAGAAGACGTGTCCTTATGAAGAACACAGTCTCATCATCGTGTCCTGCTCCATCTGGGTCTGATAAACACCTCCTCATTCCAGATGGGGTCCACTACCATCGCCCAGCTGCTCTTTCTTTCTGAAGAGGCGACCACCTGATCAGCATCTAATTAGTTAGCATCTAATTAGCATCTCGCAGATTGAAATGAAGGAAAACTTGTTTGTTGTTCCAACAGACCTTAAACGAACTGAGAAGGTTTCCCGATGGAGTACCAGGGGTTCCTGTGGAAGGATTGTGGAGATGGTTGGGGTGACATCACACACTTGTGCTAAATTTACTAACTTGACGCATTAAACAAGATTTACACTGTGTAGTGCACTTAGTCAGCCGGGAGCCAAGACTGAAGGCCCGGTCACAGCACCCAAACTTTTCTGGAACGTTCCTTGAATGGTGGGAAGATTTTTGTGACTGCCACCCATCTCCTCCTTCACCCGACCCCTATGGCCCCTCCTGCAGGTGGTGAGTCCGCTGGATGGGTAGCCCATGTCCCCTGTTCGGGCTGAGCCCGGCCACCAGGCGCTCGCACGCGTGCCCCAACCTCGGGCCTGGCTCCAAGGGGGGGCCCCGGTGACAGGCAGATCAGTGCGGCATCAGCAATAACTAGGACGCTGCATCGGTCCGTCGTGGTAAAGAGAGAGCTGAGCCGAAAAGCAAAGCTCTAGATTTACCTGTCGATCTATGTTCCAACCCTCACCATGGTAACCAGGATCTACATTCCTACCCTCACCATGGTAACCAGGATCTACATTCCTACCCTCACCATGGTAACCAGGATCTACGTTCCAACCCTCACCATGGTAACCAGGATCTATGTTCCTACCCTCACCATAGTAACCAGGATCTATGTTCCTACCCTCACCATGGTAACCAGGATCTACATTCCTACCCTCACCATGGTAACCAGGATCTACGTTCCTACCCTCACCATGGTAACCAGGATCTATGTTCCTACCCTCACCATGGTAACCAGGATCTACATTCCTACCCTCACCATGGTAACCAGGATCTACGTTCCAACCCTCACCATGGTAACCAGGATCTACGTTCCTACCCTCACCATGGTAACCAGGATCTACATTCCTACCCTCACCATGGTAACCAGGATCTACGTTCCTACCCTCACCATGGTAACCAGGATCTACATTCCTATCCTCACCATGGTAACCAGGATCTACATTCCTATCCTCACCATGGTAACCAGGATCTACATTCCTACCCTCACCATGGTAACCAGGATCTATGTTCCTACTCTCACCATGGTAACCAGGATCTACGTTCCTACCCTCACCATGGTAACCAGGATCTACGTTCCTACCCTCACCATGGTAACCAGGATCTATGTTCCTACCCTCACCATGGTAACCAGGATCTACGTTCCTACCCTCACCATGGTAACCAGGATCTACGTTCCTACCCTCACCATGGTAACCAGCTGTGGGTGGTGACCGAAAGAATGAGATTGCGGGTACAAGCGGCCGAAATGAACTTCCTCCGCAGGGTGGCTGGGCTCTCACTCAGAGATCGGGTGAGGAGCTCTGCCATCCGGGAGGAGCTCGGTGTCGAGCCGCTTCTCCTCCAGGTCGAGAGGAGCCAGATGGGGTGGTTCGGGCATCTGGTCAGGATGCCCCCCCGAGCACCTCGCAGGCGAGGAGTTTCGGGCACGTTCCACCGGGAGGAGACCAAGGGGCAGACCCCGGACCCGCTGGAGAGACTATGTCACACAGCTGGCCGGGGAACGACTTGGGATCCTTCCAGGTGAGCTGGAGGATGCAGCCGGGGAGAGAGAGGCCTGGGCTGCCCGTTTGAGGCTGTTGCCCCCGTGACCCGACCCCGGAACAAACCGAAGATGACAGAACGGAACGGAATTTTTGTCACCTCGCACATATTTGGAAAAAATGTGAATATACAGGCGTTGGCTTAGCGGTGGTTCAGCGGTAGCGTAGCATAGACCACTCTGACACCTTGATAACAACGCCAGACCAAAGTTCATCGCCACCAGGATCGCTGCTTCAACGCCTGGCACTGTTCCAACAACGCCAGGTCCACTTGTAAAACACCCACAACCGCTCCACCAAAGTTTCTGCAACGTTTAGTCACTGCCAGTGCAACGCTGGTGAAGCAACGCCGGTGAAGCAACGCTGGTGAAGCAGCAGTGGTGAAGCAACGCCGGTGAAGCAACACTGGTGAATCAGCGCTGGTGACGCAGCAGTGTTCCAATATTGGCCTAGCGGATCCAAGCATCCACAAACATGTGTCTAGCTTTGCCAGACTTTGACTGGACGTCGGTGGAGCGGGGAGGAACTTTTCCGGAGATGAAATGTACCGCTCCTCCTCACCACTCACAATATATTGTGCAGCTAAAAACTTTAGGAGCGGTTGCAGGATATTCGCAGAGATAGTGTTCACTGTTTCTGTTTTTGTCCGTGCCGATGATAAGGATAAGGGATTACTCTATTGATCCCTCACTGGGGAAATATGTGTGCTGCACTCCTTACACTGCAGCAGGCTGCCGTTCGACGGCGCCAATGGTGGGAGAAACGGGGGTTAGGTGTCTTCTCCAAGGACCCTAGACGTGCTCTCTGTGGGATGCAAACCTGCGAACTTCCGGTCCGCACGCGAACGCTCTAACCACTGAGCTGCCGTCTCCTCCCAATGATGGGGGGGACTGACGGCGATGAGGCTAAGGTTATGCAAGTTTTAATATTATATTAGTAATATTAGTTTTACTTATTAAAAATTGTTTGGAAAAAAAACATTGTGAGCATTTGAACAAGAATAAACAATGTGTATTTTCTGTTTTATAATCTAATGTTTACTGATATATTTGTGTTTACTCCTCAGGCATTACTTTTCTGTCGCCCCCGGTGACCAGTTTGAGTAAGGTTTTGTTTTTGTCGACTCCTTGAAGACCCACATGGTCGCTCCACAGTGTGGAAAAAGACTATCGAATCGATGTTTTGAAGCCTTTTGGCATCTTTGTCCTTTTATCACACAAACTCACACACATCAACAAAGTTTAAGAGTTACGCCAAAAGAGGACACACTCAGCGGTCTGTAGTCTTTTTTGTGAGTTCGCTATCAGTCTAGCATCGTCACCTGCACGCCTGTGTGAGGACAGAATTCGGGTGTTTTATCATTTCTATTCGACCAAAAGAGAAATTTGCTAATAAAAAAAAGTACAGTTGGTTTCAATGCGTGTCAGACATTAAAACAAAATAACTCCCTATGAAGATGATTATGGTACAATCTGGGTGGCCATTGTTACAGCTGAGAGGGCTAACCCGGTCGCCTCCCCGTACGTCTTTCTGGATCATTGTAAACTGACGGCGCAATCTGTTGTGATTTTCAAAATGATCTGTATGTTTTTTTAAGGATCGTAATTTCACGGCCATTAGTCGCACCGTACGAAAAGGCGCAGTCTCAGTCACACACCGCCTTACAACAACACACACGCAAGCATGCAAATGTGCGTATTAAAAAATAGATCGGGAGCAAAACTGAGTTTGGTTGTGTTTTATTTAAGTAGTAACGATACTAAACAAACACATTACCGGTAATAGTCTTTATTCAAATCCATCAAAGTCCTCATCCTCTGTTTCAGAGCAGGTCCACTTCACTCCTCGCTGTCAAAGTCACTGTCTGTACTGTGCGGCTCCTCAGAAAGGATACCAGCTTTTGAGAAAGCTCGGATAACAGTACCAGCAGACACGTTAGTCCAAGCATCTACAATCCATTGGCAAACTGTAGCGTAACTCGCCCGGCGCTGCCTTCCACCCTTCGGTCATCCATCGCTCCCACGCCGCTCACACTTGACTCTTTAACGTTCTCATGCCTTTTCTTTCAGGTCCGCCTCGCGGGCACCGCGTTTTCTTTTAGGTCCGCCTTTTCTCACACACAAGGCGCACCGCACGACAAGGCGCACCGCTCATTTTGAAGAAAATTTGAGACTTTTAGGTGCGCCTTATGGCCGTGAAATTACGGTATGGTGTGAAAGCCTCCCCAATAAGGGAGGCAGGAGGAATGCTCTGAACAGGTATATCCTCATCTGAGTGACTCTCTATAGAGTGTGTCCTGCCAGACGGCCATGACGCCTGTCATCAGGGCGTGGCCTCTCACTCCCATGTAACCAGATCCTACATCACCATGCTGGGAATCGGTGAATAATCCTCCTCATCCTTGAATCTGTTTCTTTTTTTCACATTTATTGCTTCTTTTATTACATTTTGCTGCACTTGCTGATGCAGACACGCTGCCCACAGAGTGGAAGAAGGAGAGTAGGATGTGATACATGAGTCACACCGCTGATTATACACAACAAGTTTTAGACTAAAAACCCACAGAGAAAAGGGAGGAAAAGAGTTGATTCATCCACACACACAGAAACATGAGGTAATGACTCAAACATTCCTGTTAGGGAAGAAGCTTTCATTCCATCAGAACACTGGAGGGATGTTTGTGATGCCCAGGATTTCTAAAGGAACAGTTGGAGGTCTTTGGGATCCGAATATTTTTCTTTCTGTTTAGAGATCGGAATTGTAAAATTGTAAAATGAGAAATTTACTGATTTGTATTTGTGGATAAAAATGGGATTCAGTTAAAGCTTGTTGTTTCTTTTCTATTCACTCAGTTTGGTTCCAGTGTCTTCCACATATCTGGGTCCGGTCTCAGGGCAACAGCCAGAGACAGGAAACCTAGACTTTGCTCAGACCGGTTGCATCCTCCATCTCACCCGGAAGGATCCTGAGTCGTTCCCCGGCCAGCTGTGAGACACAGTCTCTCCAGCGGGTCTAGGGTCTGCCTCTTGGTCTCCTCCTGGTGGGACGGGCCCGAAACACCTCATCAGCGAGGTGCTCGGGAGGCATCCTGACCAGATCCCCGAGCCACCACATCTGGCTTCTCTCGACCTGGAGAAGGACAGGCTCTACTCCGAGCTCCTCCCAGATAGTAGAGCTCCTCCCTCTATCTCTGAGTAGAGGCCCAGCCACCCTGCAGCGGAAGATCATTTCAGCCACTTGTATTCACAATTCTATTTGCTCAGTCACCACACACAGCTGATTACCATGGTGAGGGTAGGAACATAGATCCTGGTTACCATGGTGAGGGTAGGAACGTAGATCCTGGTTACCATGGTGAGGGTAGGAACGTAGATCCTGGTTACCATGGTGAGGGTAGGAACGTAGATCCTGGTTACCATGGTGAGGGTAGGAACGTACGTAGATCCTGGTTACCATGGTGAGGGTAGGAACGTGGATCCTGGTTACCATGGTGAGGGTAGGAACGTAGATCCTGGTTACCATGGTGAGGGTAGGAACGTACGTAGATCCTGGTTACCATGGTGAGGGTAGGAACGTAGATCCTGGTTACCATGGTGAGGGTAGGAACGTAGATCCTGGTTACCATGGTGAGGGTAGGAACGTAGATCCTGGTTACCACGGTGAGGGTAGGAACGTAGATCCTGGTTACCATGGTGAGGGTAGGACCGTAGATCCTGGTTACCATGGTGAGGGTAGGAACGTAGATCCTGGTTACCATGGTGAGGGTAGGAACGTAGATCCTGGTTACCATGGTGAGGGTAGGAACGTACGTAGATCCTGGTTACCATGGTGAGGGTAGGAACGTACGTAGATCCTGGTTACCATGGTGAGGGTAGGAACGTGGATCCTGGTTACCATGGTGAGGGTAGGAACGTAGATCCTGGTTACCATGGTGAGGGTAGGAACGTACGTAGATCCTGGTTACCATGGTGAGGGTAGGAACGTAGATCCTGGTTACCATGGTGAGGGTAGGAACGTAGATCCTGGTTACCATGGTGAGGGTAGGAACGTACGTAGATCCTGGTTACCATGGTGAGGGTAGGAACGTACGTAGATCCTGGTTACCATGGTGAGGGTAGGAACGTGGATCCTGGTTACCATGGTGAGGGTAGGAACGTAGATCCTGGTTACCATGGTGAGGGTAGGAACGTAGATCCTGGTTACCATGGTGAGGGTAGGAACGTAGATCCTGGTTACCATGGTGAGGGTAGGAACGTAGATCCTGGTTACCATGGTGAGGGTAGGAATGTAGATCCTGGTTACCATGGTGAGGGTAGGAACGTAGATCCTGGTTACCATAATGAGGGTACGAACGTAGATCCTGGTTACCATGGTGAGGGTAGCAACGTAGATCCTGGTTACCATGTTGAAGGTAGGAACATAGATCTTGGTTACCATGGTGAGGGTAGGAACGTAGATCCTGGTTACCATGGTGAGGGTAGGAACGTAGATCCTGGTTACCATGGTGAGGGTAGGAACGGCTGGTAAATCCAGAGCTTTGCTTTTTGGCTCAGCTCTTTTTTAAGACGACAGACCGATGAAGAGTCCTGATTATTGCAGATGCCACATTGATCTGTTTATTGATCGCCCGCTCCATCCTCCTCTCACTGTGAACAAGACCCTGAGATACTTAAACTCCTCCACTTGAGGCAGGGCTCTCTCCCTGACCTGCAATGGGTTCTCCACCCTTATTCGGGTGAGGACCATGATCTCAGATTTGGAGGCCCTGATTTATACTCCGTTTGAAACTAAATATTAATATCCGTGTAGTCCCTCATTCATCCAGGAGTGATCCATAGTAGAAAAAGTTTCAAAAAAGTCTTCTGGACAGTTTAATTCTTGAACGAGACGTTTCGACTTCCATCCGGAAATCATTTTCAATCTGAATGAAATGGACTGAAACCTGGATCTATTTATACTAACCTGAGTAAAAGATAAAAAAATAGTAAGAAGGGCTCGACCAATGAGCCTGTGTTACCTATGATGGCCGTGAATGGCTCCTATTGTAACCACAGACCAGATACAAACCTATTATAAAAATGCTAAAAGCCTAGTGAATAGAGAAACCTGCTAACGAGAGGCGGGAAACTGGGTCACGAGGTGTCATCTTTAGTCCATGGCTTCAAAAGGCTGCTATAGATACCGGGCAAAACGTATCTAACGCCTCCACTCCGATTCAGTGAGGGATTTTCTTTCATCACAAAGATGGCTTCCTTCACCCCTCTTTCAAACCATCCTTTCTCTCTATTTAGAATCTTCACCTCACTGTCCTCAAAAGTGTGTTTAGTGGATTTAAGATGCAGATGTACAGCAGACTGTGGACCACTAGAGGCTTCTCTTCTGTGTTGGTAAAGTCTTTTGTGGAGTGGCTGCTTCGTTTCTCCAATGTAGTGTTCTTTGCAGCTCCCTTCACTGCACCGGATCGAATAAACTACATTGCTCTGTTTTTCTGTGGGCATCTTGTCTTTAGGATGTACTAGTTTCTGCCGTAATGTGTTGACCGGTTTAAAGAAAACCGGGATGTCATGTTGTCTGAAGATTCTCTGTAACTTCTCGGACAGTCCTGACACGTAGGGAATAGAGACTCCATTTTTTTCTCCCTTCTTACTATTTTTTTACCTTTTACTCAGGTTAGTATAAATAGATCCAGTTTCCAGTCCATTTCATTCAGATTGAAAATGATTTCCGGATGGAAGTCGAAACGTCTCGTTGAAGAATTAAACTGTCCAGAAGACTTTTTTGAAACTTTTTCTACCATAAATATTAATATGAACCATTTTTTTTTTAATCTTGTTTTAAACTTTTAAAAATAAAAGTAAATAAAGTTTTGGTTTAGAAACAGTTGCAGTGACTGATCGCTGGTTAGAAATAAAATGTATTTACTTGAATCAGTGCTTCATGAACATAAACAAATAAAAAACCATGACAATTCATTGTGGAAAACAAAGAGAAGGTAAATCCAGTGATGAGATGCTGCTGAGTTTTGCTCATGGTTTGGAAACGAGAGAGGGTCTTCCTAAGGGAATGATTACTGAGGGGCTGATGAGAAACCTCGCTGTGAAAACCACGTTCTGACACTGATGAATGTAGATTATCTTATCTATGATCTCAGTCAGCAGCACGGTGGCACGGTGGGTAGCACGGTGGTCTCAAAGCAAGAAGGTCATAGGTTTGAGTCCCGGGTGTGGATGAGGCTTGGAACACTGTCCTTTCTGTGTGGAGTTTACATGTTCTTCTCATGTATGTGTGGGTTTTCTCTGGTTTCCTCCCAGCCTCCAAAAACATGCATGTTAGGTTGATTGGCCGTTGCCAAAATTGCTGCTAGGAATGAGTGTGCGTGTTTCTGGTTGTATGTGTGGCCCCGCAACAGACTGGGGACCTATTTGGGGTGTACCCTGCCCCTCACCTCGAATCAGCCAGGATGGGCTCTGCCACCCACCGTGACCCCATCAGTGATAGATGGTTAAAACTGTGACTGACTTGACTGATCTCAGTCACAGCTTTTTTTCTGCCTATTCTTATGGGTCTCCATCTGGTTTTATAAATATCCTGGTTCTGGTTAGTTTAACTCTTACTGTGCTGATCGTGTGTGTGTTTAGAGGGCTTAGTGGGGATGCTGGGACTGTGGTGTGAGTGTCTCACCTCGATCTGAAGCAGAGCTTCCTCTCTCTGACGCAGGACCTCGACATCTTCCTCACTGATCTCCGACAGGAACGTCTGAGTTGTTCCATCTGAACCCACCGGATCACCGAACAGCAGACTGTCCTCATTTAGATCGCTGAGAGGGGTCTGAGGGCTCTGCTGGGTCACACACACACACACACACACACACACACACACACACACACACACACACACACAAACAAATGACATTAGCTTCTTATTTGCCACTGGGTCTCCTCCCGGTGGGACGTGCCCGGAACGCCTCACCAGCTCAGCTCTGTTTAACACGTTAATCCTATGAAAGCATACGTGTCCCCGTGGCACTGGTTATATGAAACGTTCTGTGGCAGACCACACCCTGCTGCACACGGGCTTTGACCTGCTGCACACCACGTTATGAGACTGCCATTTGGTGAACACATTAATTCCGACACACCTGTGGCGTGGACGTGTATCCATTGCATTGATTTTGTTGGCAGACCAGAAAAACAGAACTGAGACTTTTTCTATTTGATAATTGCGCGTGCGGCAAATACACCTGATAAACTCTGACCTTAGACTCTGTGCCGTTCAGAGACACGTCAACATGACTCCAGCAATGCATGCATTCCAATTCAAACAAAAACATTTTAGTCGTATTTATTAATTAATTTTTAGATCTTTTATGTCTCCGTTCAGTACTTTGACATGGCCGACCAATCAGACCAAATCATAAATACAGAAAACTGTGTTTATGGAATGTGCCATGTAAGTGAAGTGGATAAAAGAATGGTCACCGTGACAACAATGGTAGTAAAACTTTTAATTTTTCTCTGGAATTTTCTGGCCACTGAGCCTGTAGATGATCATTGACTTTAGCAGGAAGCCCCTTCATCAACCTGTTCTGATTGACGGAGAGAGCGTCGAGGTTGTTAACACCTACAAATATCTGGGTGTGCATTTTGACTGCAAACTGGACTGGTCAGAGCAGGCTCGGGCCCTGCATAAGGAAGGACAGAGCAGGCTGTTTTTCTTGAGAAGCCTTAAAACTTTTAATGTGTGTGGTGACATGCTGAAAATCTTTTTTCAGTCTGTCGTGGCAACTGCAGTGTTCTTTGCGGTCGTCTGCTGGGGAGGTAGCTTGACCCCAAGAAACAGCAATAGGCTGGACAGACTGATAAGAAAGTGTGCATCTGTGGTGGGAGAAATGTGGACTCTGTGGGAGCTGTTTTGAAGGGGAGGATGAGAGCTTTAATGCAGGGTATCCTGAATAACCCCCGTCACCCTCTAAATGACCCAGAAGAGCACCTGAAGCAACAGGTTCCTCTCACTGTGTTGCAGGACTGAGGGCTTTAAGAGGTCGTTAATCCCTTCAGCCCTCAGGCAGATGTTTCTGGAAGGAACCGAGTCCTATTTTATTATGTATATATGTTGTTTTTATTTATTTTGTATACATGGCTTGTATGAGTTCTGTTGCTGCTGGACACCAGAATTTCTCCTGTGGGAGATTAATAAAGTTTTTATCTATCTGAGGCTATTCCTATTTATCTATTCCTATTTGGCGAGCAGATGGAAGGCTATGTTTAGTTTTTATAAATGATCACATACGTAGTTGAAATTCTCCAGAGACGCCTTTAAAACTCTTCCACACCTGGACACCTTACGACTTGCTTTGAAAGCGTAGCTAAATGTGTGGTAACCATGGTAACTAAATGTTTTTCCCGAGGGTGTGTTCCTATCCTCACCAGCAGAAGTTTCTACATAAGAAAACATGTCTGTGTTTTAATGCATTTTTTTCGGTGCTGAGTTTATTTGTTTATCACACAGTCAGATGGAGACAGCTTGTGATAGCTCCACCATGTTCATCAGCTCACTGCAGCCCCCACGTGCACACGCTCTGAGACGTGCACGGAGGGAATACTGTGGCTAACGTGTTCCACTTTGATTGGCCTGATAGAACAGATGATGGGCTGAGTCAGAGCGCTCGGTCTATCGGCCACACCGTGACTCACACACCTCACTCCTCCACAGCATCACTTCATCACACTCAGAGAAAAACAAGAGAGAAACTCCCAGAAAGCAGCAGGAGATCTGAGCTTAGATACACTCAGGAGAACCTGCATGTAGTGTCGGGTGTTAGGATCAAAACTGCGTGTCAATGTATTTTTCTAATTTGTAACAATTTCACAGAACTTGACTTTTTTTCTCCACAAATATTTGGCTCATATTCAACTTTTTAAATGCAAAGTATTCCCTCATGGAGGAGGGAGATTATAGGAAGAAGAAATAAAGAAGGTGGAGGAGTTTAAGTAATTAGGATCAATGGAGAGTGTGGAGAAGAGATGAAGAAGTGTGTGCTGGCAGGATAGAACAGTGTGATGTGTGACAGAAGGTCTAGAGACAGTGTGGTGAGAGCGGCCATGCTGATTGGTCTAGAGACAGTGTGGTGAGAGCGGCCATGCTGATTGGTCTAGAGACAGTGTCACTGAGGAAAAGACAGGAAACAGAGATGTTTGTATCAGAGATGAAGATGCTGAGGATCTCTCTGGGAGTGACCAGGATGGACAGGATCAGAGGAACAGCACATGTTAGAGGTTTTAAAGTCAGAGAGGTCAGACTGAGATGGTTTGGACATGTGCAGAGGAGAGAGAGGAACTGCCAGACAGGAGGTCTAGAGGAAGACCAAAGAGGAGGTTTATGGATACAGTGAAGGAGGACATGAACCCAAGAGGATGTAGGAGACAGGGTTAGATGGAAGAAACTGATTTGCTGTGGCGCCCCCTGGAGGGAAATGGCAGAGGAAGAAGAATCTCTGGACCAGCCTGATGTATCAAACTGTTTCTTTCTCCCCTTAGAAACAGTCTAACCTCACGACATTGGGTTCCACTCTCTCCACGGTGGGCGGCTACTTTTTTATTTAACCAATCGTTTCTTCCGGTGGGCCCGGACGTTACATATGTAATGCCACTGAACAGTCAGTGTTTTCTTCCAGAAAACAGAGCGTCATAGAAGAGGAAGCGGTGCATCATCTACCTCCGGGGTTGTTTAAAAGTGATTTGATTGTTTTTAGTGAGTTGTAGTGAAACTTATGTTTTGTTAAACTTGTTATCATGTTCTTTATTCTCTTGTTGTCTAAAGAACTCTTAATATGTTACGTTAATAAATTAGACCACATATTCTCAGTTCATATCGTCACTATACCATACACTTATTCAGGACAACTACACTGGACAACTACAGCTAATGTGATCAGGGAGACAGGAAAGGGCATACATGGTGTGTCATCTGGAAGGAAGATAGAGAAGGAGAGGTGGTGGTGGAATGAGGAGGTGCAGGATTGTATCAAAAGAAAGAGGCTGGCTAAGAAGAAGTGGGACACTGATAGGACTGAGGAGAGTAGGCAAAAGTACAGGGAGATACAGCGTAAGGTTAAAGTAGAGGTGTCAAAAGCAAAACAAGTAGCCTATGATGACTTGTACGCTAGACTGAACAGCAAGGAGGGAGAAGGGAAATGCTGAAAGGAGAAGAAGAGGAAGACTACCACACACGTCTTCAGACTGTTGGTCTCTAGTTTATTTTAAATAGTCTTAAGATGTCTCGTCTGTTTTTGGTATTGAATATTTTCGAATAAATGTTCCCAAAAAACGTGACTTAAACTTCAGTGTGACCCATTTGTGTTTTTATCCTCTTTATTTTCAATTGGCTGGTGTGATTTATAATCTGGAGCGTCTCGTTCCGTTCCGTCATCTTCCGCTAGTTCTGGGGTCGGGTCGCGGGGGCAACAGCCTCAAACGGGAAGCCCAGGCCTCTCTCACCCCGGCTGCATCCTCCAGCTCACCTGGAAGGATCCCAAGTCGTTCCCCGGCCAGCTCTGAGACATAGTCTCTCCAGCGGGTCCGGGGTCTGCCCCTTGGTCTCCTCCCGGTGGGATGTGCCCAAGACACCTCGCCCATGAGGCGCTCGGGGGGCATCCTCTGGAGTGACTCGTAATCCAAAAATTACGGTAATGAAAAAGACGGGTTTTTGGTAAGAAAGCGGAAACGGCCCAGCACCACCGACATGTTCACACAGCCCAAAACATAAGGTTCTCATCTTAGAGAACTGATGAAAAGAAACTCTGTGAGACTTTCAAAGAGAAATAAAACACTCAGAGGATGCATCACAACGGTAACCTGGGTATTCCTGGAGGAATTATGGTGTCCAGCCTGGTGTTGCCATGGTGAAGTTGTGAGATTATAAATGTTATTTATGATTTTCACTCAGAACATTTAAAAGAACTTCAACAAAGACCATCTGATTATGAGCTCTGACCCTCAGATGAGATGAGGTGGTGTTATCATCACAGACCGTCATGATTTAAATGATCACTTTATTGTGTTTACATCTCTGCAGGTTTGACCAGCAGAGTGGTGGTCAGTGTTTCTACAAAGAGCCATCAACCCAGAGCAGACTGGACAGGATTCTCTCTCCTTCTCTGGTTCTTTTCTTCTACCTCGTTCTGCCTAAATTCCTCGTACCTGCTCCCAATATCCTCTCAAAGTTTGCACCTGTGTCTCATCTTTCATTTGTCAAATAATCACTGGTGTCCTTTAGTCCAATGTCAGGTCATGAGTCTGTTTCTCCGAGGTCTAACACCCACAATAAAGAACTGGTGGGTTCTGTAGTTAGTTATGTAACAAATGACCTCTTAAAAAGTAACTCAGTTACATTGTTGTAAAAGTAATTAGTTACAAACTAAAGTAAGTTTACTTAATTAAAATTTACAGGTAAGATATTTTAGAATGTTTTAAAATGTACTGTTACTGTAGTACTCTAAGTACTAAAGTACTGCAGTACCGTAGTGTTACTGTAGTACTGTCGTCCAGGATTAGAGCCCAAACATAAATGTCTCAATGTGTGCGTGTGTCTCTGAGTGTGTGTGTGAGTATGAGTGTGTGTGTGAGAACATGAATAAACCGCTGACTGGAACGTGTTGGGCTAAAATTCTCTGTTTAGCTTCTGTATAAAAGACAAAGAAACAAAAGAGGGATTTTCTCCTTCACTTCTTCGTACCTTCTTCTTCTCTTTCTGTGCAGGAGGGAGCAGAGCTCTGGAGCGTTCAGCTATCTTCTGTAAAAAGCAGAAAGACACAGAGACAGAGAAGGGTCAGGGCGGCTTTCTGTCATGGGTCTCAGTCATAAACGGTGCTAACGGTAAAATCAGTGCGTACACTACTTGAACGGAGTACGTGGACGTTAGTGTAACTCTAAGCAAAGTCAGAAGCTGTCAAACGATAAGACGCATGAAGTTAGTATGAATAAAGATAATTCATACTAAAAACAATCAAATCATAAAAACATGAAACTGGGGTTTCTCTTTGGGGCTTTTTTATCATTCTTTTTTCTCATTATTTTAAGGCTGGACAATAAAGGAATAAACTTAAATGTTCCTACCTTCGCCATGGTAACCAGGGTCTATGTTCCTACCCTCACCATGGTAACCAGGATCCATGTTCCTACCCTCACCGTGGTAACCAGGATCCATGTTCCTACCCTCACCATGGTAACCAGGATCCATGTTCCTACCCTCACCGTGGTAACCAGGATCCATGTTCCTACCCTCACCATGGTAACCAGGATCCATGTTCCTACCCTCACTGTGGTAACCAGGATCTACGTTCCTACCCTCACCATGGTAACCAGGATCTACGTTCCTACCCTCACCATGGTAACCAGGATCTACGTTCCTACCCTCACCATGGTAACCAGGATCTACGTACCTACCCTCACCATGGTAACCAGGATCTACGTTCCTACCCTCACCATGGTAACCAGGATCTACGTTCCTACCCTCACCATGGTAACCAGGATCTACGTTCCTACCCTCACCATGGTAACCAGGATATATGTTCCTACCCTCACCATGGTAACCAGGATCTACGTTCCTACCCTCACCATGGTAACCAGGGTCTATGTTCCTACCCTCACCATGGTAACCAGGATATACGTTCCTACCCTCACCATGGTAACCAGGATCTACGTTCCTACCCTCACCATGGTAACCAGGATCTACATTCCTACCCTCACCATGGTAACCACAATCTACGTTCCTACCCTCACCATGGTAACCATTATCTAGGTTCCTACCCTCACCATGGTAACCATTATCTAGGGTTCCTATCCTCACCATGGTAACCAGGATCTACATTCCTACCCTCACCATGGTAACCAGGATCTACGTTCCTACCCTCACCATGGTAACCAGGATCTACGTTCCTACCCTCACCATGGTAACCAGGATCTACGTTCCTACCCTCACCATGGTAACCAGGATCTATGTTCCTACCCTCACCATGGTAACCAGGATCTACGTTCCTACCCTCACCATGGTAACCAGGATCTACGTTCCTACCCTCACCATGGTAACCAGGATCTACGTTCCTACCCTCACCATGGTAACCAGGATCTATGTTCCTACCCTCACCATGGTAACCAGGATCTATGTTCCTACCCTCACCATGGTAACCAGGATCTATGTTCCTACCCTCACCATGGTAACCAGGATCTATGTTCCTACCCTCACCATGGTAACCAGGATCTATGTTCCTACCCTCACCATGGTAACCAGGATCTATGTTCCTACCCTCACCATGGTAACCAGGATCTATGTTCCTACCCTCACCATGGTAACCAGGATCTATGTTCCTACCCTCACCCTTTCTCTGTAAGAAGAGTGGGTGTCTTGTAACGAAACGGTTGCAGGTTTGATTCCTTTACTAGGAGTTCACGATGAGGTGTCAGTGAGCAAGACACCTAGCCCCTAAATGCTTTTGAATCCATGGGGTTTTGCCCAGTAAAGTGCATGTGTGTGTATGGTGATTAAAACCACTTGGTCAGCTCACAATCTATCCAAGTCATGAGACCCTTGATGCTACAGAAGTCGAATGAAAAAAGTTCTGGTACCTTCTGGAGTTCTCCGTAACGCTGCACCGAGTCAGAAAGCTCCGTCTTCAGCCGGGTGAGACGCAGACGGTCCTGCTGTAGAACAGAACCAGATTTTAGTTGAACAGGTTAACCAACAGACCAATGGAAGAACTGGACGTACCCGTGAAGAGCCACTGATGATATCAGAGAGCTGTTTGATGAGTTGGCTTGTGGTGGTGATGACTTTGTTGGTCTGCTGCTGGGTGGAATGTCTGAGGACAACAGAGAAAGTTCAGAATGAGACTCTATAAACAGACCAAAAACTCCACCACACTGCATCTGGGTGGAGGTGTAAGAGTATGCACTCTTACACCTTTAAATTTAAAGGTCCATCCAAATTTAAAACCAACTTTTATTAACATGATTGGGTCAGGTATTTGGTAATGGCTTTGATCTGAACTAAACTCCGATTTAAAGTCGGCACAAGATGAATTTTGGGAAGGCACTCGGTGGCGCCAGTGTAACTGTGTGACTTCTATTTGTCACCAAAGTGCTTTTTGGAATGATTTAAACGCGTCCCTGCAACATTGATGGAGCTTTTTAATTCAGGAAGCATTTCATGACTGATCCCGTTCTATTCCATGAGTTGGATTAAGGAGGACTCAAGTTCCAGGGTGGAGCCTGTAGTTTTTGAGGGTGGAAAAGAATGAGCAATAGTCAGACTTTCACACTGCTTGGTCTGTAATAAAACCCTGATGATCCCTGAGAAAATATAAACAGTGTCTAATAGAAGTTTCAAACCCCGTGACGTGGACGTTAATGTGCATAAAATACCATGAAAATACAAGCAGCCGAAATGAGTTTCCTCTGCAGCGTGGCATGGCTCCCCCTCAGAGATAGAGAGATGAGTTCTGCCATCCGGGAGGAGCTCGGAGTAGAGCCGCTGCTACTCAGAGTTGAGAGAAGCCAGATTGGGTGGTCCGGGCAACTGGTTAAAATGCCTCCTTCGCTGGTGATGTGTTTCGGGCACATCCCACCGGGAGGAGACCAAGACACGGGAGAAACCTGCTGGAGAGACTATGTCTCACAGCTGGACAAGGAACACCTCAGGATCCTCCTGGGTGAGCGACATGGTGCTGCTGGAGTGAGAGAAGCCAGGGTTTCCAGTCTGAGGCCGTTGCCCCCACAACCCAGCTCCGAATAAGGGGGGAACTGTCCTTAGTGCTGAAAGAAAGATCTACAAATCTACGTCTGTGAAGCATGTGAAGCATGTGAGCAACACAGAGAAGACCAGAGGAAGAAGTGAAAGGTACGACAGCTTTTATAATAGGAGTAAAACACAGACAAACAAACAGACGGATAAACTGAAACTCTATGCCTCTGATGAAGAAGAATGTTTTCCTGTGGAGGTGTGGATCATCTTTGGGACGTGTGGCAGCTAAAGCTCGGCCTACAACCACCCCGCTGTTCCCAAACAATCAGATCTCGCCCACTTGTGAGGAGCAGATCCCTGCTCACTGATACATCATCACCTGCCCCCACAGCCGGTCCCAGAGCCAGGTGGCTGGAGGTGTGAGGACATGGTGGGGGTGTACGATCATCATGTTAGGAGTTAAAATAGAAGCATATGCTTCATGTGAGCAGCCATGGAGAGGATGCAGAGGAGTGGATATCGCCATGGAAACGCAGAGTCCAGCATCCGTATCTTCACTGTTTTTAGTGTGTGAATCTTCAGAAAAGATCCGACATGACAAACGACTTCAGTGATGGAGATGCTTCACATCGTCTCAAAACCTGGACCTGAGGCTCTATTTCAGCTCAGAATCTGCTGGAAAGCATGGATTCATATCCTGGACACTCAGATTCTGGAAACAATTTTAATTTCAAAACAAAAAGAAGATTAAATGGTTAAAAACGATGGCATAATGTTTGTGTTTTAATCTGTTTACTTGATGTTTTTTCTTAAATTTAAAATGATTTCTTGTGGTTTTTTTAATCCATTTTTTTTAAATAAATTCCACTTCATGTTGTAACGACAGTAGACATGGTCGTCTTTCAGCAGGGATTTGTTTGAGTGATGTGGGAAAAGGTCGGACGTTCAAAAGTCAAATTTTATTTTCAGTAAACAACGTTGGTAAAGTTTAAAAAAAACCCATAAAAACAACCCTTATTAAAAGGTAGTGTAAAAACGTTGCATAAAAATTGTTGTTTTGTTTTTCTAGAGCTTCTGTTAGAGGAACGGTCTGACGACCTCAAAGATTATTGAGATAAACTTTGATCAAATTGAGTTTTAAAAAGTTTTTCTTTTAGAGACTGACTTTGTTTTGGTCTCTTTGTGTCACAGACGGATGGCGTCTTCACAAACACCCCGACATGCTGGATGTGTTTCCACTTGGCAGAGACACGCCCATCTTGCCATGCTGGTAATGGTGATATTGATAACAATGCATTGTATTTATACAGTGTTTTTCAGGATTCTCAAAGATGCTTCACATATGCATCATTCATTCACTCCATACCAGGTGATGGTAAGCTACTCTTGTAGCCACAGCAACCCTGGAACAAACTGATAGAATCAAGGCTGCCGTTTTGCACCATCGGCCCTTCTGACCATCACCAACCAATCACACACACACACCATTCAGACTAGGCAACGTGGGTGAAGTGTCTTCAGGGACACAGCGGCAATTTAATCTCTACAACCGTCCCACCGTGGCACCTTGGGTTCCAGCGGTCTCCCATCCAAGTACAGTCCAGGCCCAGCCTGCTTAGCTTCTGAGGTCTGACGAGATCAGCCATAGACAGGCTGGTATGGCCACGATACCAGCTCTGATTTATGAGTTTTACTGTGTGGATTATATTTTCCATTTGTCTCCAAATGCTGGAACGATGTGAAGGTGTGGCTGCTTCACACCTTCACCTCCTCAGAACAAGCAGTAAACGAACAGCGAGTGTATTTGTACACATGTGCAAAAAGAATCAACGTGTGGATCAAATTAAAACCACAAAACTGACGAAGAGGCAGACCCCGGACCCGCTGGAGAGACTATGAAGGGGACCTCAGGATCCTCCTCGGTGAGCTGGAGGATGCAGCCGGGGTGAGAGAAGCCTGGGCTTCCCGTCTGAGGCTGTTACCCCCCCGTCCAGACCCCGGATAAGCGGAAGATGACAGAACGGAATAAAAACCGAACAACTTCCAGTCTTTTAAGATTGTTTACATATTTTTTTTACATTGTGATTTAGATTCAGATTTTTGTTTCTTCACTGAAACGTGTTACGACCCTGGGGTCGTGGCCCTTTAAATCTTTCTGCCTGTTTGTCCTGACAGGAACTGGAGCTGCGGTTGGCCCCGCCCTCTGAAACAAGATGGCTGCTGGCTGTTTTCTGCTCACGACGCCAGTCTGATCCTCTGCCATTCTTTTGTTTTACTGTACCTTTAGTATTATTCTTTGTAATAAATCTCTTTAAACCTTTTACTTTGTGTGGCCTTCCCCTTATTGTTGCTGCTTTTGAGCCAGAGTAGTAACAAACGTCCAAAGAAAATTTTACTAGTCAGACTTTTTATGGACCAAACTTTGTGTTAAAATTCTTCCACATGTTTTTGTAAAAATGGAAACACAAAAGATCTTTTTTTTACTGGTGAAGAAATATATTTTATGACTGACATTTAGTACATTTTTTTTGTTTTATTCAGAAATTTATGATCAAACTAACTAAAAGTTGCAGATTTACTGCTTTTTATACATGAGGTGTAGACAGTGCTGAGTTGTGCTGTAGGCGTGACAGAGGAGTCCAGCATGGTGTGGGACTGCTGAGGAGGTATTTTATGCATGTTTTGAAGGAGGACACAAAGGACTCTACAGATCCAGGAAACACATGAAGGAAACCGTCCCAAAAAACAAACAGTCAGAGAAAAATGGAGAATAATTTTAAAGAGGTTTAGTTTTAGTTCCAAATAAAGTCATTAAAAGACTGCATTGCAGAGAAGTTCTGAACTCTACAGGAAATATCTGTAGAGAAACATCCAGCTCACACATGGCTGAACATTAGAACGTGGAGGAGGACAAGGTGGAGAGGTGCATCATCACCATCCTAATCTGAGCCTGACAGATAGAGCTGCCTGAGCAGGTGATGAATGCTGATAGAGGCGGAGGAGGAGATGCTGGAGCAGGTGTGGAGCACGCGACGTGCTGTTGATATGTTATTTCTGAAAATGTTTCAGATCTGATCAGTCTGTGAGCAGGAAGCGGCTGTGAGCAGAGGTCTGACACTAATTTATCAGAAGATTAACTCTTTTATTTCATGAAGAAAGAAGCTCACCTGTTTTTACATCAACCTGAGATCCTGTTTGCAAAAACGATCACAAAAGATCTTCATTTAAACTAAAAAACAGTCAAAGTTTTACGAGGATCACCAGACTGATTTAAAAAGACTCACATAGATCAGATTGTGTTTAACCCTCACACACACCATGCATCTGTTCTGGGTGCCACCCTTTGGTTACAGGATGGAATCCTTTGTGCCCAGCTCTGTAATTAAATCCACTTCTTAAACATAAAAACTACATGTAACATAAACCATGTACACAGTGTGTGAAGAAGGTGAACAGCAGAAGTTAAGCCGTCCTCTAGATCACGTCTCGTCTGTCTTTTATCTTGTGTCGTGAACGCTTTCGTCCATGTTTGTCATCTGTGTCGTCAGGTGATGAACTTTCTGTTTTATTTTGAAACTGTCCTCTCGTTTCAGGCACTTCCTTCATCTCTTGTGCTTTACCCACAGCTGTATTACCCGCATTGTTTCCACCTGACATCCCGTCTCTTACTGTTAAACAGTCTGTGTCCCCCTTCGTCCTGTGCCAGTTGCTCGTTTCTAAAGCCAAAGACTGTACCTCAGAATCAAACATTCTCTGCAGCTGTCATCCTGACACACACACTTCTCCACAGCCCCTCGACAACCACACTCCGGACTGATGTTCTCAGGATCTTCTGAATTATGCGATTTAAAAGATGTAGACGGTTTTCTAGATGGATGTTCTTGACCTTTCATCATGTCTGTGGAGTCATTAAATGATCCTGCTCGGTATGAGACCTGTTGGTGACGGGTGCTCTTCGGTGTAGATGGGTTCTTCAGACCTTCAGATTTGTTTTCTGTGGTGCTGTAGCACACTAGCAACCAGGATGGTAAATCATTATCCTTATTCATTTCCAATGACAAAGACAGAAGCCAGTTCCAGCAGGTAAACAGCTGGAACAGGTGTCCATCTTCCTTTCCAGCTCCTCAGGAGATCCTCATGAAGATTCACAACAAAACTTCTTCTGGCTTTGCTCCAGAAACCACGGCCAGAAGGAGAAACTCTTCCTCACACAGCTTCTGGTTTGTTAAATCTGAGGCGTTACCGGCGGATCTCAGTCTGTTCTGTCAGAACCAATCAGTCTATATTCATGTTTAATAATTCCCGTCCAGATGACGACGTGCTAAATCAGAGTCTGATTTATCAGGTAGAAAATCTCCCTCTTTTTATTTTTTATGTTTGGTTCAGTTTCTACTGGAAACCAAGCGATCCATATTTCTGGGATAGAATGTGTATTTTGCCCCTTCGCCTTCAGTAGGACTCCATCAACATCGGTGACTATCTTATTATTTTAAAACCATCTTTCTAAGCCAAAATTTAAAGCTGGAAAAACTTCAAAATAAAAACCTTTTATGCAATAAACAAGAATAAATCGATTCAAAAGCGTCAAAACAATGTGTCCATCTGCACAAACGTCATCCGTTCATCTATAATTAGTACTGAATAAACAGTCAGTTTAATTAAAATATCTTCACTTCTTTGGTAAAATTTGTGGCCTTCAATTTTGGTTGCATGAGCTTGAAAACCTGATCAGTTCATATGTACATGGTACCTACTATGTGTGGGCAGTTTAATTAAAAGCCGACCTGTGGTTTGAGCCCATCAGACTGCTCCTTAGCAACACTTTTCAAGTTCCAGTCAAAGATGCGGCTGTCTGGTTGCAGCAAAACAAGCTCAGGACTCCCGCTCATTCAGTCTCAGTGGGAGGAGCTTAACTAGTGGTTTTATGTATTTTGTTTTAATGTCACCATAGCAACCACCCAGAGCGTGTTAGGGCAGAGGGATAACCGATGTAGAAGCAAGCGAGTGAAAGAAACGCCTGATCTGTGTTGAACTGATTTCATCTCCAGAGTTAAAGGTTTCTGATGATTCACTTTGTGCAGAGAGAACCAGCAGAACGGACTTTGAAGGCCTTATCGGAGGTTCTGCTGATGTTAGCTTATCTGGCAACACACGCTGGCTGAAATGTGATTGGTCAAAGTGTGACCAACATGAAAATTGGTCACATGTCCAAAATTTCACAAAATTTCACAAAACTTCCCAAGTGTGGGATCAATAAAGTAATTCTAATCTAACATGTGTTGCATTTTTTTATCAGAACATAAATGTGAAAAATTGCAACAATTATATATAATATGATATAATTAATGATCCACAAAATACTTAAAAAATGCACCGCTTAAGCTCAGAGCTTGGAGCGTTCGCGTGAGGACTGGAAGTTCGCGGGTTTGCGTCCCACAGAGAGCACGTCTAGGGTCCTTGGAGAAGACACCTAACCCTCACTTCTCCCACCATTGGCGCCGTTGAAGGGCAGCCTGCTGCGGTGTAAGGAGTGCAGCACACAAAATTTCCCAGTGAGGGATGAATAGAGTTATTCATTTATTTACTATTAATTTATACATACAAAATGAACATTTTTTCCCAATTAACATGAAAAATGACACACGACGTACCCCCAGATGAAGACACAGTCATAAAACCAAAGTTTCTACCCTCCGACGCGGCATCAGTTACCCACCTAAACAATGCTTCACTGCAGTACTAATGTCTGGTGTGCAGGTGTTTAAAGTGATTATTTCCTAAATCAGTTCTTTGTTTTCATTGTCATGTCAGTAGAAGCTGAAGCCTCCCTCCTCGTGTTTCCTCTCCAGAACGACTCACGTGCGTATTTTACTAAATACAGAGCTTTGTTTTTTATCCACTGAGCGAAAGCCGAACCATGCAGGTTGCATCGTTTACAAAAACAAATTCTGATCTTATGTAGATGTAAAAGTTTTCATGTTGTTTTCTTGTTACCATCACTGGTGTGTAGTAACCAAAACCGTGCTGCACATGCATGTTCTACATTCATTTCTGCTGCAGTATTTCCTCATAATGTAACACCGGTCCAATCTGGCCCAGTCCTATTGGTCAAGTGTGTATGTGGACCAGGAATAAACATTCCTGGAACCAACGGTTCAAGATGGAAACATACGTTTGAAAGCAGCGCAGCAAACGAAACGTTCAACTGACTCTGTTTAAATACTAACCATCATTCTAATGGACATCGTTTTGTAATCCAAAACATTTTCAGGCCACTATAAATTTATATTAATGTGTGGATGTAAACAAGAACAAAATCCACGGCCAGGAACAACCTGACGTTGAAACAGAGGGAGAGTTTCTCAAACATACAGGAATGAAAGTGTGTTTTTATTGGAATTCTGTTTAAATGTGGGTTTATTTCGTCTTCTGAGCTGCTTCTTCCTGACGGAGTCGGATCCTATCTGGGCCGATTTCAGATGAGAGACAGGATACACCCCAAACAGGTTACCAACCTGTTGCAGGGCCACACACAGAACCATCCACACACACACACACACACACACACACACACACTGATTCCTGGGGGCAATTTAATTAGAGGCCAATCAACCTAACAAACATGTTTCGGAAAGTTGGAGGAAACCAGGGCCCCTGGAAACCTCCCCCCCAGCCCCCCCCCCCCCCACACACACACAGAACATGCAAACTCCACACAGAAAGGCCATAGTTTTAAGCCCCGCCCCTACTCTGGGACTCAAACCCCCGACCTTCTTGCCGTGAGGAGCCGTACAGCCCCTGTTTGAATGTGGTAGAAAATAAAAGTTGATTTTATATCGTCTCTATCTGGTCTTTAAATATATTAAAGCCACGTTTGCCAATAATAATAATTCAATAACTCAGAGTTTGATCTCTTAGCTCGCCCTGGCTGCCAATCAGAGCCGTTCTAAGAGTTGTTCAAACAGGAAAAAAAAAGACTACGTCTCATTTTTATTTGTGAAACAGTCCCAAAGGCTAATCGGGTGTTTCTGTTTGTGCATCAGTGTGTGAAATGACAAAAAAGATTGGAACAGTAGGAGCGTTCATAAATTATCTGCCAAGAGTTTGATATATCCCTTTCACTTTCTAAACAATTCAGTAATTATGTGAGTCTGGAACGAGGCTGGAACGAGGCTGAAACGAGTCTGGAACGAGGCTGGAACGAGGCTGAAACGAGGCTGGAACGAGGCTGGAACGAGGCTAGAACGAGGCTGAAACGAGGCTGGAACGAGGCTAGAACGAGGCTGGAACGAGGCTGGAACGAGGCTGGAACGAGGCTGGAACGAGGCTGGAACGAGGCTGGAACGAGGCTTGAACGAGGCTGCTGGAACGAGGCTAGAACGAGGCTGGAACGAGGCTGGAATGAGGCTGGAACGAGGCTAGAACGAGGCTGGAACGAGGCTGGAACGAGGCTAGAACGAGGCTGGAACGAGGCTGGAACGAGGCTTGAACGAGGCTGCTGGAACGAGGCTAGAACGAGGCTGGAACGAGGCTGGAATGAGGCTGGAACGAGGCTAGAACGAGGCTGGAACGAGGCTGGAACGAGGCTAGAACGAGGCTGGAACGAGGCTGGAACGAGGCTGGAACGAGGCTGGAACGAGGCTGGAACGAGGCTGAAACGAGGCTGGAACGAGGCTGGAACGAGGCTGGAACGAGGCTGGAACGAGGCTGGAACGAGGCTGAAACGAGGCTGGAACGAGGCTGGAACGAGGCTGCAACGAGGCTGGAACGAGTCTGGAACGAGGCTGAAACGAGTCTGGAACGAGGCTGAAACGAGGCCGGAACGAGGCTAAAACGAGGCCGGAACGAGGCTGGAACGAGGCTGGAACGAGGCTGGAACGAGGCTGGAACGAGGCTTGAACGAGGCTGGAACGAGGCTAGAACGAGGCTAGAACGAGGCTAAAACGAGGCTGGAACGAGGCTGGAACGAGGCTGGAACGAGGCTTGAACGAGGCTGGAACGAGGCTGGAACGAGGCTGGAACGAGGCTGGAACGAGGCTGGAACGTCTAACACAGCAGCATCAGGAGGAACTGTTTGAGCTCCAGTCCAGGTTCTGTTGGACAGAAGCAGACTTATAATCAAGATCCCTGCAAGCAGCTCATGCCAAAGTGTTCCTGATCAAGACACTGAACCCCCAATGTCTCCTGATGGTGACATGACAGCTTCCACCATCAGGTACGAATATGTGTGTGAGGTTCAATGGAAAGCACTTTGAGAACCAACGCAGGTAGAAAAGAGCTGTTTAAGAAGAGTTTATTTAGAATCCATCCGCCATGTTTGTAGTTCTGTATCTGAAAAAAGAAGATCAACCATGCTATATGTTCTGTGTAGGAAATGAATCCCCAGATTGTGTCGTTGTCCCGCTCGCTAACCACCAGAGGGAACCCGGGGCCTTCCATCTTCGCTGCATAAGCCCCTTTCCAGTCCGCGCCAATCCTCATCAAGCTGAGTGCCGAGTCAAGCCACGTTAAGCCACACCACGTCAGGCTACGTCAAGCCATTTTACGTCATCCATGACCACCTGGAGGTGGTTATTGAGTAGGAGGTACAGTCATGGTTTCCTCGCCCACCACCAGGTGGAACCCAAGTCTGCCTGATTTCTGACACCTGAAGGTCTTTGTGCAGCTGCCTTAAAAAAGGGAGTCTGCCTTCCTTTCAGGTGTCGGGTGATTACCTACCATCCCAGTCAGGTCTTCCTGGCTGCCTGACCATGATCCACGTTTGAACACTAACATCAAGACATTTCCACTGATCCATGTGTTTTTCTTTACAGCAAAACTGGACTCCCTCATCAATAAATCATGTTTCTTGTCCTGCTGTTGGATCCTCCTCCTTCCACCTGAATCCACGTCATGACAGATTGAGAATTTAAAGATAGTCTTTAGAAAGTTTATTCATGAGAAACTTGTTTTTACCCTTTTTTCTGGACGACACTGACTGTTCGGGTGCGTTACATACTGTATGTCACGTCCCCATCCGAAAGAAATGATTGGTTATATAAAAAAGTTCCCGCCCACCGTCGAGCGAGTGAACCCCAATGGTGAGAGGTCAGACTGTTTCCATGGAGACAAAGAAACAATCTGATGGATCAGGCTTGATGATAACTGGCTTCGAAAAGGAAAACATTAAATATATTAATACCAGGGTCGTGCAGTAGACTTGCTTCATGAGAATGTGTGGGTTGTGGGACGCATCACGTACATCCCCAAACCCCCAACCTCCTCCCAAAAACCTTCACCACATAAATGTGAACATTGTCTCTGATGATGTTTAAAAACAGAACAATTAATCCTTCATTTAAAGACATAAAACGTTGAGTCGGTTTGAATCAGTGAGTAATTAATAATCCTGATGTCATTAATATAAAAATGGATGTAATGGTGCTTAAAGCTGAGAGCCCTCAGTGTGAGGTCTGTGTTTTTCCAACAAAGATGCTCTTCAGATCTTTTCTACTGGCTTTTATTATGCAGAAAAGATCTCAGTGGTGATCCAATCACCTCATCAGGGCAAAGGGCCATCAGCGCTCACTCGATCACAATCACTTGTGGTATTTAGAATGATAACCATAAATAGACACCAATAGTGCTTTCTACAGTCCTGATTAAGATGTCATGCTGCTGAGTATGGTGTGTGCTCATTTGTACGGATGTTGTCACTAAGTACGTCAGGGTGTGTTCCTACGAACTTTCACCATCTTGAAAAACCCTTTATTTTTTTAATTGTCTCACAACATGACACTTTTACTTTATACTTTCTAGCATCATGACAGCTTTCTGCTTCTGTTAAAGGATACTTTGCTGGGTCGCCAGCTAGCAAAGCTCCGGCCATGCGCTCTTTTATCAACACAACCCGTTCTAAAATAGAACAGGTTGTGAACTGGTGAGAGCGGCCATGCTGATTGGTCTAGAGACAGTGAGGTGAGAGCAGCCATGCTGATTGGTCTAGAGACAGTGTGGTGAGAGCGGCCATGCTGATTGGTCTAGAGACAGTGTGGTGAGAGCGGCCATGCTAATTGGTCTAGAGACAGTGAGGTGAGAGCGGCCATGCTGATTGGTCTAGAGACAGTGTGGTGAGAGCGGCCATGCTGATTGGTCTAGAGACAGTGTGGTGAGAGCGGCCATGCTGATTGGTCTAGAGACAGTGTGGTGAGAGCGGCCATGCTAATTGGTCTAGAGACAGTGAGGTGAGAGCGGCCATGCTGATTGGTCTAGAGACAGTGTGGTGAGAGCGGCCATGCTGATTGGTCTAGAGACAGTGTGGTGAGAGCGGCCATGCTGATTGGTCTAGAGACAGTGTGGTGAGAGCGGCCATGCTGATTGGTCTAGACACAGTGAGGTGAGAGCGGCCATGCTGATTGGTCTAGAGACAGTGAGGTGAGAGCGGCCATGCTGATTGGTCTAGAGACAGTGAGGTGAGAGCGGGCATGCTGATTGGTCTAGACACAGTGTAGTGAGAGCGGCCATGCTGATTGGTCTAGAGACAGTGTGGTGAGAGCGGCCATGCTGATTGGTCTAGAGACAGTGTCACTGAGGAAAAAACAGGAAACAGAGATGTTTGTAGCAGAGATGAAGATGCTGAGGATCTCTCTGGGAGTGACCAGGATGGACAGGATCAGAGGAACAGCACATGTTAGAGGTTTTAAAGTCAGAGAGGTCAGACTGAGATGGTTTGGACATGTGCAGAGGAGAGAGAGAGAGGACATCAGAAGAAGGATGCTGGGTTTGGAACCACCAGGAAAGAGGACTAGAGGAAGACCAAAGAGGAGGTTCATGGATACAGTGAAGGAAGACATGAAGATAGTTGGTGTGACCGAAGAGGATGCAGCAGATAGGGTTAGATGGAAGAAACTGACTTGATGTGGAAACCCCTGAAGGGAGATGATGGAAGGAGAAGAAGAACCAGTTCTAAAATACTAGGACAAGTTTTTAACAAGTAACATATTAACAAGTAAACCTTGTTAATATTTTATTTTCCGTGGGATTCTGATGTTTCCTCACAAGATGGCGCACTTTATGAAACGGAAAGTCATCTGGTCCAATACACGCACGTAAACAAGCTGTTAGATGTTAAAAACAAGCTAAATGTTACATCATGTGCTTAGTTTTCAGACCTAGTGCCGCTAGATTTGAAATTTAGATGCAACATTTATCGCTTGTTTAAAATCTAGCGTCATTCTATCGGTCTAATCTAGAGGTTACCAAAGCATGACATCCATCTGACCCTGTTCTAGACCCCTTCTAATGTTAGAACTCAATGTGGCCCACGAACCAAAAAGTTTGCCCACCTCTGCCCTAGACTTCTGGACCAATCTCTCCTATTTTTTCACAATTAAAGGAAGAATTAGATCAAAAGATGCTTCACTCTGTTTTTCTCCAGAGTGGGTGAAATTGACACCAAGGACGAGAAAGTTAACAAATATAAAACGATATTTTAGTTTATGTAAAATTTGCGTTTACATTGTGTGAATGGAGTTAAGGAGGCTTTTATAAATCTTATGTCTGTGTTCAAACAAAGAAAACAGCTGCTCAGTCTAAGACAGGCATGTCAAACATACGGCCCGTGGGCCAGACTCGGCCCGTTGGATGATTTAATCTGGCCCACAGCATAAATTGAAAGTTGAAAAAAAATGCATAAAAGACATGGATTTATTTATTTTTAATTAAATGCAATTTATGATTTATCCACTAGGGGCGCACTGTTTTGCAACATCTGCTGCTTGTTAAATGTTCGGTTCCATACGGGTCCATACCTGTCTTAAGTTCATAAGCAAAAATGACGTTATCAAAAAAGAGAAAAATTGATAAAGAGTGTAGAAATTTCCAAGAAAAATGGACCACGTCATATTTATTTACGAAACACACGGTAAACCTCCATGTTTGGTGTGTTTGGAACAAGTTTCCGTATTTAAGGAATCTACTATTCGGCGCCACAACGAGACTCACCCCAACGCAAAATATGACAGCTTACAAGAACAACTGAGAACAGATAACGAATTACAGCTCCGTGAAAATGAATCCTTACTGTGGTGATTTTAAAAAAATGTGTAATGTTTTTCTTTATAAGTCTCATTTATCATAAAGTTAATCACTATCATTTTTAACACTAGTTACTTAAAGTTTGTGCAATTTTGTTAAAATTTTTCAATAAATTTTGAGTTAAATTTCAAGTTTCACAAAGTCCTTGTGCTCCTTTAAACCAAAACAAAGGGAAGACATGATATTTTGGTTATTTAGAGCTAAATATGTTATCATTTTAATGGTCTGGCCCGTGATGTCTACCTGCAGGTCATATGTGGCCCGCGATATGAAATGAGTTTGACACCCCTGGTCTAAGATCTACGTGGTTCATAGTGAAGCGGTTCCTGGTCATCAAACACTTTCTCTCTTCTACTTTATTTCTGTTAAAAACATTGTCCTGGATCTTTGTTTTTAAACAGTTTAAATATCGTCTTTCTTCCCAAATCAAAGTTCGAGGTAGTGAGGATCGTTCAGGACATTACACCTCTCCTGATCCTGTCTGAGTTCAACAGGAAGACTCATAATGATTAGATCATTATTCTAACATTTATAGGTTTTATTTTCTCTCCATTGTGTGAGTCTGACCTCCTGTATGAAGGACTTTACCTCCAGAAGCTGGTTGCTTTTCTGCAGGAGCCATTTGTCTGTCTGAGCGTGACTTCCATCCTCAGTCTGAGGCGGAGGAACCAGTCACAGAGATTTTTATCAGAGAGTCTGAGTATAAATGAGGAAAAACAACTGGGATCTTTTCCTTCTTGCTGTGTAACCGTAGGAGGAGACTAAAAGCATTAAACATCACACTTCATCCCTCCATCTGCATGTCTTTCTTCAGGCCAAACAAAGAAAACTCTCTGGGTTAATAGAATTTGACCCGTCCTGTAATCGTGGAAATGCACAAGGCAACAAGTCTAAGTGGATTAATGGCGGGCACCCTCTGAGTGTCATTGTCTTTGTTAGGAAGAGCTGTGGCAGGGAAGCATGCCGCCATGGAAGGACAAGAGGGGCACCTCGCCCTCTCTAGAGCTAACAGAGAGCTATGAACGGAGCACAGCCGCGTTTATTCATCTATCATTCCTGCAGCTCTGGTTTTAAAGGCTCCAGTCTAATCAACCAAGTTTATCTTCTTAAAAAAAACCTCTTTCACTCCATTTAAACAATGTCAGCTTCATAAATCCCACCTGCAGTAAATCTCAGGTGTAAACCAACTTGATCTCCATCCCGCCCCAACCCCGCCTTGAGAACTCCTTATATGGATCATGCAAATGATGTAACGTATTCAAATGAGCTTTGCATTTCTCTCAGCTCTTTCTTCATGACGACAGATCGATGTAGCATCTTGGTAATTCTTCTTCTTTCAGCATTTCCCTTCAGTCAGTTTCTTCCATCTAACTCTATCTCCTGCATCCTCTTCAGTCACACCAACTATCTTCATGTCTTCCTTCACTGTATCCATGTGTCGTGGTTCCCTCAAGCCACCACCAGAGGGAGCCAGGGACTACCTCACCTTTCCCCCAATTCTGGCTGACTGAAGCACCTGCATCATTGGAAACACCTGCACCTACTCTCCCGGCTGCCTACTTAAGGGCAGCCTCACCAGCCTTTGGTTGTCAGGTCTTACTACAGTCATCTGTCCCAGCCAGGTTACCCTGGGTGCCTGACCATGTTTGTTATTTTTATTTTTGTTGGACTCTGGAAGCCTTTAGTTAATCATGTTTTGTTTTTCCTTTACAGACTTTCCGGTTTTATGTTAATAAACTCTGTTAAAGTCCTGCATTTGGGTCCTCCTCTTTCCACCCTACCTTCCATGTGCACCCCGCACCACAACACCATGAACCTCCTCTATGGTCTTCCTCTAGTCCTCTTTCCTGGTGGTTCCAAACCCAGCATCCTTCTTCTGATGTACTCTCTCTCTCTCCTCTGTACATGTCCAAACCATCTCAGTCTGACTTCTCTGACTTTAAAACCTCTAACCTGATCATTGCAGAGACATATTGGAGGTTTTTATGTGTGTTTTCTAATTGTTTCTTCGCTGCTTCAAATGTTTCATTTCACTGTTCTTAATTCACTTCACCTTCTGTCCACAAGTCTCATTTCTATTTCACAGATTCTAACATTGCCTAGAGTTACGCTAAAGTCCACGCACTCCTATCCTCTTTATTGATGCTGAGTTCGTGTAAAAGTTTGAATCTAGGTGGATTTTAGAGTCAGCGTGCTCTGGAAACGAAACCGTAAACTTGTAGGACCTTTAATCTCTAAAATCTGAGCCCCTCCCTTAAGCATGTTACCTGAAAGAGATATAGATGAAAGGTTCCTTATACCGTCAGGCCTTCACACATGCTCAATCTGACCCTTATAGACCTCCCAATCGGGGGTGGGCATTGTTCCTGACTTGGAGACATTATGTCCATCCCATAATGTTTAATAACCATAGTCTGTGATGGGTGAGGGGTGAGGGAGGACTTACTGGTTACTACATTTCCTCCTGAGTTACATTCAGAACATGTCAGCAGGTTTTTCTTCACATGAAACTGATTTTATAAGATCAGGACCACCTGAAGAGAAGATCATGGATGAATAAGAGTTTCTAATGAATGAACCAGTAAATGTCTTGCTCGGGGGTGTAGGTGACTCCCCCACAGCTGGAAGAGTGGGTCTGTTATTTCCACATGAAGAAAACAGGAAGCAGTCAAAGCTTCATAAAACTGTTCAGTGGAATCGATGAGATGCCAGAAAAAAACACTGTAATGCATTTTAAACAGAAACAATCATCTCAGTTTGGAACGTTTGATATCAGACCGGATCCAGTAAAAATAACAGAGATGGACGGATGGACTTACAGACTCTGTCTCAGCTCCGCTGTGTCTCTGGACGTTCCCAACGACTGCAGGTTCTTCTCTAAACTCACAACTGGAAACACAAGATGGAAAAAACTTATACTTCTTTTACTAGAATTTCATTTAAACAACATAAGTTTTAATTTTTTTAAAAGGTGGGTGGAGTAAGCGTCCTGTAACCGGAGGGTTGTGGGATTAATTCCCCACCCCCAGTTCATGCCAAATGTTTGTGAAAAACAAATACCCGTAGCTTAGAGGCACCTTTCACTATTAGTGAGTATGTGAACAAAAATATAAAAGGTTTTTATGTCGCTGGAAACTCCACCCGCTACAGGTCAGGTACAGGGTCCTGCTCCGAACGGGGAGTAGTTTAAGTATCTCCGAGTCTCGTTCACAAGTGGTGGACGGATGGGGCGGAAGATCGACAGACGGATCAGTGTGGCGTCTGCAATAGTTAGGGTGCTGCATCGATTGGTGAAGAAAGCACCAAGATCCAGTCGATCTCGAACGTAGATCGACTGGCTTCACCAGTCGATCTGGCTTCACCAGTCGATCTACGTTCCTACCCTCACCATGGTAACCAGAATCTACGTCCCTATCCTCACCATGGTAACCAAGATCTACGTTCCTACCCTCACCATGGTAACCAGAATCTACGTCCCTATCCTCACCATGGTAACCAGGATCTACATTCCCACCCTCACCATGGTAACCAGGATCTACATTCCTACCCTCCCCATGGTAACCAGTATATACGTTCCTACCCTCACCATGGTAACCAGGATCTACGTTTCTACCCTCACCATGGTAACCAGAAACTGTGTTCCTACCCTCACCATGGTAACCAGGATCTACGTTCCTACCCTCACCATGGTAACCAGTATCTACGTTCCTACCCTCACCATGGTAACCAGGATCTACGTTCCTACCCTCACCATGGTAACCAGGATCTACGTTCCTACCCTCACCATGGTAACCAGGATCTACGTTCCTACCCTCACCATGGTAACCAGGATCTATGTTCCTACCCTCACCATGGTAACCAGGATCTACGTTCCTACCCTCACCATGGTAACCAGTATCTACGTTCCTACCCTCACCATGGTAACCAGTATCTACGTTCCTACCCTCACCATGGTAACCAGGATCTACGTTCCTACCCTCACCATGGTAACCAGTATCTACGTTCCTACCCTCACCATGGTGATCATGATCAATGTTCCTACTGGTTTCGAAAATGGTTTCGGAAATGTTTCAAAACCAGCAAGTCTGGAGTAGATTTTATCGACCTTACACACCCAGTAACTCATTCATAGACTCAAATTTCACATCTCTTATAGATTTAAAAATAAAAAAGTTCCATTTTTAATTGTCTCTGATGTTAAATATTAGTATTTCTTTTTGCGTTTTTGAAACAAACTAAAAAAAAAAAAAAAAACGGTATCGCTGCTTAGAAATAAAAGAAATAACAACATGAGGATTAAATATAAACGTGAATAAATTTATATGAGAAGAAAAAGACCAACGTTTCCAAAAAGAAAATAAATGGATTCAAATTATTAAACTGTTTTTTTTTTCTAAACATTAATTAGCCGACCGCTGCAGCCATATTAAATATTCCTATCCTTCATGTCCATCTTAAAGTCTGCATGCTTGTGTTTACCTTAGTTAATCCAGCTTCTGGATATCATGTATCCTCCTGTTTATGTGTGTGCGTGTGTGTGTGTGTGTGTGTGAGTGTGTGTGTGTGTGTGTGTGTGAGAGAGAGAGAGTTAATCCAATGTCTAAATTGTAATTTCTTACCGTTGGCGTTTATCTGGAAAATGTTGGATGAAGTTTCCTGGAAAACATCCTGAAGCTCTGCGGGACTGACCTGCGTGGCTGGAGATAGAGAAGGGAACGTTATACACACAGTCACACACACACACACACAGACACACACACACACACACACACCCATTGGGGATGTACAGGTAGAATAAATTGCATGCTTAAGTGTCCTGGGAGAAGACACCCAACACCCAGTTACTCCCACCGTTGGCATCATCATGGCTGCCTGCTGCGGTGCAATGCAGCACACAACATTCCCTTTGAGGGATCAATAAAGTATTTATAAAATGTATATTAATACTGAATGAGTATTGATTTCAAACTTGCTGTAAATTAAACTTGCTGAGGTTTAAATACATACGTTCTTTCATCACAGCTCATTCAGATGAAGTACATTTTATTTAAATATCTTTAGTTACAGAGTCCTAAGTACGTCACCACTCAGTCCAAGAAAAACAAGGGCACTTTAAAACCTCTCAAGTTACCGTTTAAAAATGTTAACCTTTTGATGTTTTCTTTTTGCCATGTTTGAATGTATTACCCATCAAAATCAGAAGTTTTCTCTGTTTAATTCATGCATGTTTGAGTCATTTACAATGTTTCTCTCTCCTTCTTAAAAGTCCAACCCATCCTGTCCTGTATCTGCTGAAGTAATCTGTCCTGTTTCATGCTGCTCTCACTTCTATACTTTGTTCAACACATTTTGAAAGTGCACCATGAAAATGAGCATGGAAGCAAACCAGGCACAACAATTTTTTCTTTCTTTCTTTCAGCATTTTCCTCCAGGGGGCGCCACAGCAAGTCAGTTCCTTCCATCTAATCCTGTCTTCTGGATCCTGTTGGTTTCATGTTCTCCTTCACTGTATCCATGAACCTCCTCTTTGGTCTTCCTCTAGTCCTCTTTCCTGGTGGTTCCAAACCCAGCATCCTTCTTCTGATGTACTCTCTCTCTCTCCTCTGCACATGTCCAAACCATCTCAGTCTGACCTCTCTGACTTTAAAACCTCTAACATGTGCTGTTCCTCTGATCCTGTCCATCCTGGTCACTCCCAGAGAGATCCTCAGCATCTTCATCTCTGATACAAACATCCCTGTTTCCTGTCTTTGAATTAGTGACACTGTCTCTAGTCCAATCAGCATGACCGCTCTCACCACACTGTCTCTAGACCAATCAGCATGGCCGCTCTCACCACACTGTCTCTAGACCAATCAGCATGGCCGCTCTCACCACACTGTCTCTAGACCAATCAGCATGGCCGCTCTCACCACACTGTCTCTAGACCAATCAGCATGTCCGCTCTCACCACGCTGTCGCTAGACCAATCAGCATGGCCGCTCTCACCACACTGTCTCTAGACCAATCAGCATGGCCGCTCTCACCACACTGTCTCTAGACCAATCAGCATGGCCGCTCTCACCACACTGTCTCTAGACCAATCAGCAAGGCCGTTCTCACCTCACTGTCTCTAGACCAACCAGCATGGCCGCTCTCACCACATTGTCTCTAGACCAATCAGCATGGCCGCTCTCACCACACTGTCTCTAGACCAATCAGAATAGCCGCTCTCACCACACTGTCTCTAGACCAATCAGAATGGCCGCTCTCACCACACTGTCTCTAGACCAATCAGAATGGCCGCTCTCACCACACTGTCTCTAGACCAATTAGCATGGCCGCTCTCACCACACTGTCTCTAGACCAATCAGCATGGCCGCTCTGACCACACTGTCTCTAGACCAATCAGCATGGCCGCTCTCACCACGGTTTTCTACACTTTTCCTTTCATTTTATCTGAAACTCTTCTATCACACATCACACCTGATACACAGAGACTGTGGTGCGTTCACACACACACACACACACACACACACACACACACTGAAGGCCTCCCACACAAAGACTGTGGTGCATTCGTGCGCGCACACACACACCTTCACACAAGAGACTGTGGTGCGTTTAGGGACTTTGATGGAGCGTCAGGTAAAACTCTATTCATTTTTCTTACAATAAATTTACTTTCCTCCACCCGTTCCAGCCTGCCTGCACACACTTCTTCACCCCTTTTCCACACTCTCCATTGCTCTGGACTGTTGATCCGAGATACTTAAAATCTTCTACCTTCTTTATCTCTTCTCCCTGTAACCTCACTTTTCCATTTGGATCCCTCTCATTCACACACATGTACTCTGTTTTACTCTGACTAATCTTCAAACCTCCACCTCTCCAGCTTTTCCTCCACCTCTTCCCTCCTCTCACTACATACCACAATGTCATCTGCAAACATCATTGTCCATGGAGATTCCTGTCTGACCTCGTCTGTCAGCCTGTCCATCACCACAGCAAACAGCAAAGGACTCAGAGCAGATCCTTGGTGCAGTCCCACCCCCACACTGAACTCCTCTGTCTCACCTACAGCACACCTCACCACTGTCTTACAGCCCTCATACATGTCCTGCACTGCTTTAACATACTTCTCTGTCACACCAGATTTTCTCATACGACGACAGCAGCCACCATATTTTAATTAATAGTTAAAATAATTGACATTAGTTTGTGAATCAGATATTTTTAGACCAGCAGAAAAGGCCTTGAATGTGTTTAGAGTCTGCCACTGGTAAATGCTTTGGAACAGCTTTTATCACTTTTGACACGAAACTTTGCTCTCACATTAACATATCAACACATGCTCACATCAGCTCCACTTCAAAGCCTGGCTGAAATGCTCCGGCTTCATAAAATCACTCGACAAATTCCCTCTGTGTGTCTGATCCACACACACACACGCATGGGAAGAGCTTATGAGGGCTGAAAGAGGTGAAATTACAGAAAATGATAAAATAGGCTGTGGCAGCTCGTTCCGCCCTTACAAATGCTATTTTCCTTCTGCACAGCGGACTTTCACCCATTTGGGTTTTCTGAAGGATAAACAGCACCTGGGACCTGCTCAAGAGTTCAAAGTCAGTCAAGCAGACACTGGAAGGTGTTTTGGAGTTTGGTCAGAGAGGAATCCTGAGCAGGTCGGAGAAGTGGAAGCTGATTGTAGAAAGATTTGCTGATGTGATAAAAAGCTCTGATCTGTCAGAGGACATCAGACTCTGTTAAAATCATCAACAGTAACAGAGATGGTTACGTTTCACAGCAGCTTAAAGTCCAGCAAGTAGAGCTTGATTTGAAAAAAATGCTCCTTTCTTTTTTCAATAAGAGAGAAACAATATCTGAAGAAATAGAATTAGAGATGCTGAGTCATGTAAACATGGCCGGATCCATCAGACTATTTCTCTGTCTCCGTAGAAACAGTCTGGCCTCGCAGCATTGGGGTTCGCTCCACGGCGGGTAAGTTCTAACCAATCATTTCTTTCTGATGGTGACTGGACGCGTACGTAATGCACCTGAACAGTCAGTGTAGTCCATAAAACAGAGTGTAGTCTGTCACACGGACCAAATAGCATGGTTGATCTCCGTTTTTCGGCTACGGAACTACAAACATGGTGGACAGACGCTTATGGTCATGTCTTCTTTTTTTAAATGAGCGTCTCGCAATGGCAGCAGGTCTATGTGGCACAGCATATTTTATTGGATTTCTTGGGGGGTTTTAAACGGATTGTCATTTGATGAGCTCTTTCATCAGCTCCTTCATGTGGAGTCTTCATGGACGTGTGGAGCTGAGCTCCTTCATGTGGAGTCTTCATGGAAGTGTGGAGCTGAGCTCCTTCATGTGGAGTCTTCGTGGACGTGTGGAGCTGAGCTCCTTCATGTGGAGTCTTCATGGACGTGTGGAGCTGAGCTCCTTCATGTGGAGTCTTCATGGACGTGTGGAGCTGAGCTCCTTCATGTGGAGTCTTCATGGACGTGTGGAGCTGAGCTCCTTCATGTGGAGTCTTCATGGACGTGTGGAGCTGAGCTCCTTCATGTGGAGTCTTCATGGACGTGTGGAGATGTTCCTGCTGGAGTGAATCAAAAGGAATGAAGACAGGATTTTCTGAGTGACATCATCAGTGACATCATCAGTGCTTCCTGTCTGAACATTCCCTGCTTCACTATGGAACTAAAGATATTGGACTGCTGGTGTTGTTCCACCACAGTGAAGGATCAACATGTGGAGCTTTTAGAGACAGTTTAACATCTTATTAGGATTCACGGGAGCTGAGAAACATCGTTGGTAACCCACATTCCATCCTGTGCAGAGACAGCTGTTGTGTGTTCCACCGAGAAGCTGTTCCAGCTCCACCCCAGCCAACTCAATGCCACCAAGCAGCTGTTCTCAAGTTGTTTTGGAGCTCTCTCTCTTGAACTGCATGGAACTATTTTCTATCAGGAATTGTAAATGTACTGTATACTCAATCTGGTAACTCACGCCATAATGTCTGTTCTCTGATTGGACGGACATTTTCCCATGTAAGTTAAAGCCTGCAATCCCTATTCACTATGGTAGTTGCTGGAGTAAAAGGAAATGTCGAACCAGCCACCATCCAGTCAAATCCCAACTTTTCCTCATTAAAAAACTCCCATTTTTCACTAAGAATCCACCCAATGTGTTTTCTGTTCTAAACATCTGACAATCACATGAATGGATTTCAATCAGTGTGTGAACCAGAAGAACCTAATCAATGTGTCAAAGAATAATACTAACATGTCTAGATTCCTTTCTGTTTAAGATTTGTTTGAATTAAAAATGAGTCCTTCTTAACATGTTAGATCTTGATCAGCTTGGAACGAATTACTTCCCAATGCTTACATTTCTCTGCTTTAAAGTTGAATTTCGCCTCATGAAAGGTGATGTGGATTCCTCCAAGGCTCATGCCACGGCCACCTGTTGTTCTATGTGTGAATCTTTCTGTTTCCTTTTAAATCAACCAAAAAAAAAGTGGGTTAAAAAAAATTATAGATTTGCTCAAGAAATAGTTTGGTGATGTGTTGATGGGAACAATCTAAACTGTAAAGATGGTGTGAAGTCCTCCAGGACTCCATCCCAGTCAATCTAAACTTCCATCTGTAAATCGTCCCATTTGTTTTTAATCCACACACAAGGTGGTAACAGATTTTTAAGAGAGAAAAATGGGGAATGTCTTCATGATGGGAATGAGCTATACTTTAAATATGGTGGGGGTCCCCCTGAAGGTATAACCCAGGCCTTCTGTAATTCCAAAATGTCTTCCATTTTCATTTTAATTGATTCCACAAAGAGTTAAAAGAAAGTCTCAGATTTTCATAGGAGATGAATCTGATGTTAAAATGATGGAACCTGTCTTCACTATTAAAATGTTCCTGAGTCCATGAAGGCTCTAAAACCTCCTATAAGTCTATCTGTAACTCCTCCTATTTTCTCTTATATTAACCCACAAAGATTAAAATCCATGAGTTCTAAGTGAAAGATCCTCACAGGAGCCGCGTTAATGCTTTCTTTATCATGAAAACAAGATGAACTGAAGGAGGAGGGTTCAGCTTCGGGGCTCAGCAGGCAAAGAGGGAACATCTAATTTCAAGAATCAACCAGCCACATTGCCTAATGTGGTGGAAAAATTAATATCGACATAACCCCATGACCTGATGCTTGGCTGACAACTAAATAACCTTACTGGTGATTATCCGCTGCTCACAGTGCGTGAGAGTATCCGCAAAGGTCAGATATGCCCGAGCGATTCTCTCAAACTGTGGACTCTAATGAACGGTCTAATGAGGGCGGGTCTTCACAAAGACGTATCGATGTCCATGTGATGACGTGAAGACATGCCGCTCAACCCACAAACAGGAAGTGATAGAGGACGAGCTTGTCCACTGATTACATCATTTCCTGCAGTGTTTTATTAAGGATGGGAAAATAAACGCACGGCGTCATTTTATCAATTTTATCGCATTCATTTAAATTAATGCATTGATTGAATTTTAATTTAAAATCATTAGCAGGGGAATGCAGCAGGGGTGAGAGAAGCCTGGGTTTCCCATCTGAGGCTGTTGCCCACAAAACCCAGCCCGAGATAAGTGGAAGACGAGACAACAGAACCAGATAAACACCCAAATGTACGATTCTATGGTTACGTGTGAATTTATCATGTAAATCATCAATCACACGTGATTAATTTTTCTCAGATTTGAGATTAAGTATTTAATTTTTATAACCAATTTCCAGCTCTATTTTATTTATTAATTCTCTATTTAATTTGTTCTCTTGATAAAAAAAAACAATCCCACAACACTAAAACTCCTTGAATGAACCGTGGACACTTTGTTCTGATCTGATAATAAAAACAGAACAAACGTCCAATCATCATCACACAGATGACTTCATGGTTTCTATTGCAGTGTCACCAGGGGCAGTTTTTTACACATCTAATTTTCACAGTGAAGATTGAAGCATGTTCTGTTTCCACCGACAGAGTCGCCCTCTGACCTCCTGAGTAGTTATGAGTACGCCTGAGTGACATATGCATAAATTAGTGAGTGTCGGAGGTATTGATGCTCACTTTGTTTATCGCCCACTAACCGGGAACGCTGTGGATTTATTTTATAATTTCACTTTATCCTTTTTCCTTTTAGATGAGTAAGGGTCCTGCACATGTTCCCATAAATTACCATCATGCCCTGATGGCAGCAGACAGTCGATAGTGAAATGTGCTATCTGCATCATGTGCAATTATACTCTCAAACCAGAGAGGAATTAATCAAGTGCTCTCATCTCATTACGCCCGAGGTCGTGGCTCGCTCTTCACTGATGAAGCATTGATGCAATACTATTTAAAAATGTGAGAAGTAGCCAATGAGCAGCTCTGTAGAGATGAGAACCTGGTGTGGTCTGATGAAACGCTGCACATGATGTTCCTTACAGACGCACGAGAATAGAACTTTAAAGTTTAGATCGTTCACAGCAAATTCCTGGAAAACTTTTAAATCTGATCTGAGGCTCAGAATTACAGCAGATCTATTTATTTAAAATCAATAAATCCATGTGAATCATTTTATTTGCATTTTATTTGCACGTTATTTTATTTTGGAAATCCAACAAAACATCTTTTGTTTTCAATCCTCACAAAATGAATTGCTTTCAAAATAATTTTCAAGTCAAATTATGAAAAATAAAAGTTTTTAAAGAGTAAAAGGTTGTTAATTTCTTACGTATTACTGACGGTTAAGGTCTTTATGAATGTTTTTATCACTGGTTTTTTAATAGGTAAAGACTTTTATTGTGAAAGAGTTCATCTTCTGGGGTTTTGTTTATTGAGCGTGCATACATAGACTATCATGCAAGCCGAGTGGTTTATGAAAGTTGGGCAGAGCATGGACTGATATGTAACTTTAAAGCAACTCGGAAGCTGCTAAATGCAGATCCCAAGCCGTGGGGAAAAGATTACCCATGTGGATAAAACCTGAAGTGACCAGAGGACAGTGAAATGAAGCATTTAAAGCAGTGATCCATGTATGGAGATTTAGAGGATTGGTTTGGGCGGGATGGAGATCAAGTTGGTTTACACCTGAGATTTGTTGCAGGTGTGATTTATGACGTTTATGCTGCGTTAAGAAAGTTACTGTCGTGCCGAGAAAAACCAACGCTCAGCCAAAGATCGATTCAATTCTTGGTTAAAAACTGTTTACGAATCCTTATTCAAGGTAAATACAAGCAAAAAGTGGAGTACACGCCAAACAGTTTGCCAGTTGGTTGTGGAGTCACACATCGTGACAGACGATGATTCATACACTCACTCCAAAACCAATTAAACTTAACAGTAATGACACACTTTGTTGATTTGGAAGGAAATGTCTTTCTGTTGATGTTCTCTTTTTGTACCAACCTTCGTGACAGGTTGCAGTTTGAAGGTCAGAGTAAGCTACAGGTAGGAAAGCTCTAAACCTATCATCACTGGGTGGGGGCGAAGGGTGGGACCCTGGGCTGTTCTCTTAACAAGCTGTTTATTTTTCCAACAAAAACCTCTTAGAAGGTCAGAAAGTCACAGCTATTAAGTCATCACACTTATTTGTCCAAATAGAAGTTTTTCTAACATTTTATGAATGCATACTATTTTTTCCATTCCGTCATCTTCCGCTTGTTCCGGGGTCGGGTCACAGGGGCAACAGCCTCAAGCGGGCAGCCCAGGCCTCTCTCACCCCGGCTGCATCCTCTAGCTCACCTGGAAGGATGCCAAGTCGTTCCCCGGCCAGCTGTGAGACATAGTCTCTGCAGCAGGTCTGGGGTCTGCCCCTTGGTCTACCCCTGGTGGGACGTGACCGAAACACCCAGCCTGCGAGGCGCTCGGTCGAACCACCCCATCTGGCTCCTCTCGACCTGGAGGAGAAGCGGCTCGACACCGAGCTCCTCCCGGATGGCAGAGCTCCTCACCCGATCTCTGAGTGAGAGACCAGCCACCCTACGGAAGAAGCTCATTTCGGCCGCTTGTATCCGCGATCTCATTCTTTTGGTCACCACCCACAGCTGGTGACCATGGTGAGGGTAGGAACGTAGATCCTGGTTACCATGGTGAGGGTAGGAAGGTAGATCCTGGTTACCATAGGTGAGGGTAGGAACGTAGATCCTGGTTACCATGGTGAGGGTAGGAACGTAGATCCTGGTTACCATGGTGAGGGTAGGAAGGTAGATCCTGGTTACCATAGGTGAGGGTAGGAACGTAGATCCTGGTTACCATGGTGAGGGTAGGAACGTAGATCCTGGTTACCATGGTGAGGGTTGGAATGTAGATCCTGGTTACCATGGTGAGGGTAGGAACATAGATCCTGGTTACCATAGGTGAGGGTAGGAACGTAGATCCTGGTTACCATGGTGAGGGTAGGAACGTAGATCCTGGTTACCATGGTGAGGGTAGGAACGTAGATCCTGGTTACCATGGTGAGGGTAGGAACGTAGATCCTGGTTACCATGGTGAGGGTAGGAACTTAGATCCTGGTTACCATGGTGAGGGTAGGAACGCAGATCCTGGTTACCATGGTGAAGGTAGGAATGTAGATCCTGGTTACCACGGTGAGGGTAGGAACGCATATCATGGTTACCATGGTGAGGGTAGGAACGCAGATCCTGGTTACCATGGTGAAGGTAGGAACGTAGATCCTGGTTACCATGGTGAGAGTAGGAACGTAGATCCTGGTTACCATGGTGAGGGTAGGAACGTAGATCCTGGTTACCATGGTGAAGGTAGGAATGTAGATCCTGGTTACCATGGTGAGGGTAGGAACGCAGATCCTGGTTACCATGGTGAGGGTAGGAACGCAGATCCTGGTTACCATGGTGAAGGTAGGAACGTAGATCCTGGTTCCCATGGTGAGGGTAGGAACGCAGATCCCGGTTCCCATGGTGAAGGTAGGAACGTAGATCCTGGTTACCATGGTGAGGGTAGGAACGCAGATCCTGGTTACCATGGTGAGGGTAGGAATGCAGATCCTGGTTACCATGGTGAAGGTAGGAATGTAGATCCTGGTTACCATGGTGAGGGTAGGAACATAGATTCTGGTTACCATGGTGAGGGTAGGAACGTAGATCCTGGTTACCATGGTGAGGGTATGAACGTAGATCCTGGTTACCATGGTGAGGGTAGGAACGTAGATCCTGGTTACCATGGTGAGGGTAGAAACATAGATCCTGGTTACCATGGTGAGGGTAGGAACGTAGATCCTGGTTACCATGGTGAGGGTATGAACGTAGATCCTGGTTACCATGGTGAGGGTAGGAACGTAGATCCTGGTTTCCATGGTGAGGGTATGAACGTAGATCCTGGTTACCACGGTGAGGGTAGGAACGTAGATCGTCTTGTAAATCGAGAGCTTTACTTTTCGGCTCAGCTTTTTACCACGACGGACCGATGCACTATTTTTTTAAAAGTTGAAAAATAAAAGACAGACGTTATGTTGAGTGGGTGGTCCACCTCGATCAGAGAGGTGACAGGTAACTGGACTGTTTGATAGACATTAAAGGAGTATCGTGCTTCTGTGACAGGATTTCTTATTTCACACCGCTTCGAGAGAAACATGGTCCCTTTAGTTAACTTTAGTTTTTTTTTTTTAGTTTTTAGGGTTCCTTGCAGCCCCCTTGCAGGTTGGTCTTGGCTGACCACGGGCTATGAGAGTAAAACCCAGACAGATTATCTCGTACGGTGACCCGAAGGCAGTTGGCTGAGCTCTGGGATGCTTTCTGGCACCTCCAGCAGCGGCGCTGACACCTGCTGCTTGTCTTTCCATTGGATTCTGTCAGTAACGCCAAGACGGGGATCCTGGCACTCGAGGATCCCCATACCACCTGGGGAGATAGCCTTAGGTTTGCTGTCTGAGCACAGACTCAACACCTGGATCAACAGGTATCAGTTATAAGCCCAGGCTCATTGGGCGTAGAGCTGGGCGCAAGGGGTTGCTTTTGACGGTAGGAGTCCTACAAGCCCATTGGGAAGTTATCGCCTGCCTCAACCCGGGCAGCCCTTGGGCAACAAGGTGGTATCACCACTTAAACTGAGAACCTCATGTAGACTCCATACTCTCTTGAAACAGAAGGAAGACGAAATGTTAAACTAAAAAAGTATGCTTATTTTGGTGCATTTACATGTAAAAGCCACTCACCGTTGGGACTGGGCGTGAGCAGAGCACCTGCACTAGGACAGTTCCTGGTTGTGATCGAGTGCTAGTGAACAAAATCCTCAGCCAAGAACAACCAGAGGTTTGAATAGTATTTTAATGTATGACGGGAAGCTTGTAAACAAACTCAAACATTTAAGAATTAAATAGAAAACCTCGTCCTTTTTGATAAAGTAGATTTTTGCATGAAACCTCTTTTAAAAGCAGAGGTTGTTTCAGTATCTCAGAGAAAAAAAAAAAAAGAGTCAGACGGACGGACTGAACCAGACACCACCTGTCAGGTGTCACATTACAAGCCAGCCTCTTCACACCAGAACACACTCCGGATGAAATCACATTTTTATCTTTACTGGTGGGAGTAGAGATGATGTCCTTATTCCTCAATGAGAGATTTAAACAGCGATGGTCCAGGAGTATAATCTGACCTCCACCAGATACTGAGATGACAGTGTGTTCACGCTCTGCTTGGTTTGGTTCCTCCTGTGCTGATCTGATGGAGTGAAGCTCCAGGAGATGAATTTGAATTGAATGAAGTGCTGATGGACACGGTGGACGGTGTGGAGGACTGAAGCAGTAAAAAGTGCAAACAGCAGGTATTCATAGAAAATTCACCTTGACTTGACTGGAAGGCACATCCCCACCCCCCACAGAGAAAGTGCTGTGTGGGTCCTCGTGAAGCTGCCTGGAGGCGTTCTGCTCTGGTTAGTGTGTCACCACATCCCCTGAAGGCTCAGCAGGAAGACGATGCAGGCGAACTAAACTGCAGTTTAGTCCCTCGGTAGCTTTCCATCTCCACAGCGGGGGCTGAACAGAGCGCTGGGAGGAGGGGGCTTTACTCCAACACACAGGATGCCAATGAGAAGATATGAAGACTGATGAGATGAGAAGACAACTTCTGGTCAGAACTCAGACTAGACCGAGTTCCCGGACTCTGAATCTGTGTTTGCAGCCAGTGTGTTGTGACTGAGAGAAGACGACACAACCTTCATCTATTCAGACAGGAATTGATCTTAATTTGTTTTTCTCAGCAAAATAACCTCAATTAGAAAACTCAAGATCTGTAAAAAAAAAAAAAAAAACGCAAATCTTTTTACGCAATCCATGCTTCATAAATCACACCTGCAACAAATCTGAAGTGTAAGCCAATTTGATCTCCATCCCGCCCCAACCACACCTCTAAAACTCCAAATATGGGTCATGCAACTGATGTGATAGGTTTTTTAAATTACCCGGTGCCGCCTGTGATGACTCATGCATAATAATGTGGAAAAGTCAGTCAGTCATCTTCTTATCCAGGGTTTCGGGGGGTTCACGGTGGCGCAGTACGGTGGCCAATGGGGCACAGTGGCCTCACAGCAAGAAGGTCGTGGGTTCGAGTCCTGGGTGGGGACGAGGCTTGGAACACTGTCCTTTCTGTGTGGAGTTTGCATGTTCTCCCCTTGTCTGCGTGGGTTTCCTCCGGGTACTCCGGTTTCCTCCCACCTCCAAAGACATGCATGCTACTGTAGGTTGATTGGCCCTAGGAATGAGTGTGTGTGTGGATGGTTGTATGTGTGTGGTCCTGCCACAGAGTGGTGACCTGTTCGGGGTGTACTCTGTCCTTCGCCTTAAATTGGCCGGGATGGGCTCCGGCACCCCCCCTCAACCTCCGAGGAAAAGTCATTTCAATTAAAAGGAGGTATAGATGCTGGTTTTGTAAGGTGAGGAGATCAAAGCAGTTCCCTATGTAAGACACAGTCAGGGTGATGTCTCAGACAACTGAGAGACAAAGTAGTGGGTGTCAGTGAAACGGAAACTCTTACTAAAGATACACTCAGGCCTAAAGTACTGATAAAAAAATTAAGTAGTATTTATGTGTGTTTTCTAATTGTTTCTTCACTGCTTTAAATCCTTCGTTTTACTGTCCTCACCCTCTTTCTAATTTTTTATGTGTCTAATCAAACACACAAGCTTCCTGAGCAGAAGGGGGCGGGGCAAAAACGTTTACTCTTTTGTGACATCACCAGCAGTGACGAGCCAAACACTGAAGCAGCGCTTTGAAGCAATTTGTTTCAAAAAGAAAGAAGAAAGAGATCTGCTGCAGAGCTCTGTCTCATTCTTACAGCTTTAATTTAAATTGTTTTATTTTGTGCTTCAGAGGTTTTCTTGAGCGCTATTAATACGCGAGCATTGCACAATTGCGCAGGCGCGCAGTTTAGAGGGAAGATTGGTTCTCACTTCTCTTCAGCTTCTGTCCTCTGGTCTCCTCTTTTCCCCACATCTCATCAGTAGCAGATTCTGACTTTGCTTGGAGTTACGTTCCGCCATCTTCAAAGATTTCTTAGTTTTTATGGAAGTCGGTAAACATACAGATTTTCTCATAAGTGCATTTTTTAATAACAGTCCAGACAATAATGTTTCACAAAGAGAGTTGAAGCTGGCGAGAAGGATCAAACTAACCCACTTCTGTCTGGTTAGAAGTAAATATTAGCATTATGCTAATTAAAATACCTTTAAAAGGTTTTAACAAAAGGACGATTAAACAGGTGGAAACATACTCATTCATGTCTAAAATGTGACGTTGTTTCTGAGCATCATGCTGAAGAACCGCTGCGTCCAGTAGTTCTGATACCAGATCAATAGAACCTCTACAGGTCCATTAGAGTGGATGTGGATGCCAACCGTGTGGCCCAGTTAGACCAATCAGAGTTCATCGACTACCATGCAGCAGAACAAGGCGACCTTCATCACCACCAGCTCAGCATGAGCAGGTGCAGAGGCAGGGTGAACGTGACCCCCTGAAGATCTGCCTGGGGGGCAATGAGACAAGATGTTCCAAGATGTTCCAGACAAACAGGAGATGTAGTTCTTCCTGTTGGGAGTTGTAGTCCTTCCTGTTGGAGATGTAGTCCTTCCTGTTGGGAGTTGTAGTCCTTCTTGTTGGGAGATGTAGTCCTTCCTGCTGGGAGATGTAGTCCTTCCTGTTGGGAGTTGTAGTCCTTCCTGTTGGGAGTTGTAGTCCTTCCTGCTGGGAGATGTAATCCTTCCTGTTGGGAGTTGTAGTCCTTCCTGTTGGGAGATGTAGTTCTTCCTGTTGGGAGATGTAGTCCTTCCTGTTGGGAGTTGTAGTCCTTCTTGTTGGGAGTTGTAGTCTTTCCTGTTGGGAGTTGTAGTCCTTCCTGATGGGAGATGTAGTCCTTCTTGTTGGGAGTTGTAGTCCTTCCTGTTGGGAGATGTAGTCCTTCTTGTTGGGAGTTGTAGTCCTTCTTGTTGGGAGTTGTAGTCCTTCTTGTTGGGAGTTGTAGTCCTTCCTGTCGGGAGTTGTAGTCCTTCTTGTTGGGAGTTGTAGTCCTTCCTGTTGGGAGTTGTAGTCCTTCCCACCTGGTGAAGTATGTCTTTCAGTGTTTCCTGGATCCTCTCCTCCCGGTGGGGAGGATTTCTTCGGTTGTATTTCTTGAAGATTTTTTTAAACGTTTAGTTTTTTTTCTTCTTCAAACATGCAGCACGTTCCTCTCCAGGTCTGAGTCGTGTTTGTATGAAGAGTGAGAAGTGGTGTGATTGTTTTTATTTCCAGCAGAGCTTTTATCGGAGCAGCATGTAGAGTTTTGTGGAAGAGATGAAGCTCCTCCGCTCACAGAGATTAACCTAAACGACAGCTCTATTAGAGTCTTAACCTGCTCTTTGATCATTTCCTGAGCTCAGATCCAGGCGTCTACAGACAGGCAGTCTGACAGGCTGCCCCCCCACTCAGCCCCTCATCATGTAGGCAGCCTTCAGCATGATCAAAGAAGCTCTCACACTTCCATCTGCCCCGGCACAATGAAGAGAGAGACTGTCAGAGCAAATCAAAGTGTGTGTTCAGCATGATGTCTGTGTTTTCTCTCTCGCTCCACCGTATAGCTGCTGTCGGCGCCTCGCCGGGATGATGTACATGATTGCTATGAGCAGAAACACAGGAGTGTGTTTACCCCGGCTGCTCTCACACATCTCTGAGCCTAACTCGTGTGAGCGTGGAGAATGAGGCTGACACCGTGATGGTGCGGCCACCAGACGCCTGAGTGGGATTAGCATGATTCTCCTGCAGAGAGTTTCAGCAGGAAGGACTGATGATCCAAACTGACCTGTAGTTTTCATTTTAGATGGACGGTTTCACTGCTTCAGCTTTTTACCTGCTGCTTGATTTTTATCTCCAGGACAAAGTATGTTCCAGGAGCCGAACGTGGACCAATGCAGCTTTAAACTTAAAAATGTTTGCAAACTGAAGTTGTTTCGTAGGTTTCTATTTGAACATAATTCTCACATCAAAAACAATCCTGAATTTGTTTTCAGTTTTTTTCTACATTCAGTATTTGAACACCACATTGTTTGTAGCCATGGATTTTGTTTAGTCCAGTATCAGATTCCATTTGAATGCCAGGTTTTCCTCTGTCACAGATTTAGTCTGTTCCAACCCTCACCATGGTCACCAGCTGTGGGTGGTGACCGAAAGAATGAGATCGCGGGTACAAGCGGCCGAAATGAGCTTCCTCCGCAGGGTGGCTGGGCTCTCACTCAGAGATCGGGTGAGGAGCTCTGCCATCCGGGAGGAGCTCGGTGTTGAGCCGCTCCTCCTCCAGGTCGAGAGGAGCTAGATGGAGTGGTTCGGGCATCTGGTCAGGATGCCCCCCGAGCGCCTCGCAGGTGAGGTGTTTCGGGCACATCCCACCAGGAGGAGACCAAGAGGCAGACCCCGGACCCGCTGGAGAGACTATGTCTCACAGCTGGCCGGGGAACGACTTGGGATCCTTCCAGGTGAGCTAGAGGATGCAGCCGGGGAGAGAGAAGCCTGGGCTGCCCGTTTGAGGCTGTTGCCCCCGCGACCCGACCCCGGAACAAGCGAAAGATGACGGAACGGAATGAACGGAACAGATTTAGTCCACCAGCACGGCTACATCCTCACCTAACCAGGAAGTGTTCTATTGCAGGTCGTCTGCTCATGCTCAGTCCCAACCATGTGTTGTGTTTAATGTCTTTTTAGTGCTAAGAATATAAAACAATAATGACGAGCTTTGTTAACTTACTCTTCACGTGCAGCCTCGAATGTGATTTGTACTGTATCATGCACATGCCCAGGAGGTTATATCAAGCACAGAACAAGAGGAGTGAGCGATTCACTGTATTAAAAACTAAAGAGAAACTGAACTTATTTAATTACAAACATGGCTGCAGATTTTTTAAACCGGTACTCGTTAGAGCACCTGGAGATGTTAATTAGTGCTAACAAACAGATACATGGTGGAAATGATGAGTTACAGATCATAGAAAATGCTTCAAAGTTGTCTTCAGGTCAGTGTGTTTGATCATCAAGATGTTTCGACTTCGATCAGCAAAAAATTTTCAATCAGATTGAAAATTATTTCAGGATGAAAGTCGAAACGTCTCGATCATCAAACACACTGATCTGAAGACAACTTTGAAGACTTTATTCTGATGGATCACTTCTGGTTGGATGAGGGATTACATGGACTGAGTTACAGATGTATTAATAACATACTAAATACCAAACAACTTGATCTCCATCCCGCCCCAAAAACCCCTTTAAAACTCCAAACATGGATCATGCAAATGACGTGACGCGCATGCAATGGTATTCAAACTGTGCCACCCGCCAGTCTTTGCCCATGCACAATGCTGAGGTAGCATAGTTGTACACGTATGGTGGAGCGGTGAACCAGCAACAAGTGAAAGACAGCAGAGTGGGAGGCCATCACCATGGCAACTCCAATAGTGCACTGATCCGTCGGTGAAATAAAAAGAAATGTTCCAAAGTTAAAGTTGTATCAAATAGAAACTAGCTGGACGTTGGGATCCATGTCAGCCACTGGAGGCAGACCAAATAATTCCCAGCTTTTTTTTAATCATAATAATCTTTATGTGCAGGATGTGAAATATTTTGTAGCAGCAGGTTCAGGACAGCACGGTGTTTAACTGACTTCAAACATCATGATTAACAACATGCATCCGTCTTAATCTTTTCCATGATGTGCTCCAGTTTTCTTATGTACAGTCCTACACTGACAGGTATTTATGTGTTTTCTAATTGTTTCTTCGCTGCTTCGAATGCTTCATTTCACTGTCTTCACTTCACATCAGATTCTGTCCACAAGCTGTCGTTCTTTCGCCACGTCTTTTGGGATCGTCTGACTTTGCTCCGAGGAGTGCTCCTCAATTATTTTCTGTGCTCCTTGTGGCACTACACTTCCTATTGGTCCAAAACAATCCTACACCGTAGAACTAAAACTACCCGTGCAGCGAACTCTGGCAATCAGAGCGTAACTGCCAACTACTGTAGCGGATGTGTACTGCAGTTACCATTAATTCTACTTTCGCCAAAAAACAAAGCCTGTTCCCCCATGTCATAAACGTGGCACGTGGCATCACATCGACACGCCCTACTATTTGAGAAGCAGTGGTTTAGAGTTACACTGAAGTCTGCAGACTCCACCATCTCTCTACCCACTCCTGGACGAACAGCGGAGCTCCTTCTCCAAGAGGCTCAGACAGCTCCGCTTGAGAACATCTCGTTACCGGAGGTCTTTCTTTCCGTACGTGATCGGGCTCTACAACGACTCACTTAGCAGATAGGAAGTTGTTGCTGTGACACACAAATTTCCCATGTGTGGGATCATTAAAGTAGATTCTGATTCTGATCTTTATGGACCAATCAGATTTGAATGGAAGTCAGTTTATAAACAGTGACTGCAGGAAAATCCAGGTTCATGTTGTACAATGATAATCTGGAACCCTCAGTCTTTTTGGTCGGAAATGTTTTAACGTGAAGCAGTGGAAACGGATCAAATTTGGAACTTTACCAAAGACATAACCAGTAAATCAATATAACACTTTGTTATATAATCATTCTCTCTTTATCGTCCGTGTTTAGTTTAAGAGTGAGGACACAAACATCCCCTAAACCAATGTGATTCCACCCACAAGCGTGAAGGAATAATCCATTATCTCTAGCATCTATTCCTCCTCAGCTCCTCCAGAAAAACGTGTTTGGCCTCTGGGCGTCTGTCTCAGTCCTGCCCCATTACAGGGCTAATGAAAGCAGCACGAGGATCAAACCCAATGAAGCAGCTTTTCACACTCTTTAACCCCGAAGAGGACCTCTGCACACACACGCATACACACAGTGTTTGTTGAACAGAAAGCTGTGAATTGATCCTAAATCTTAGTGAAGTGAGCTTTATCCTCAGAGTGTAGAGAATAATTCTTTATTCCGCTTTATGAAAATAAGCAGAGCTTTGTTCCGAGCCGAGAAGCCTCTCCATCCCTCCAGTTTGATACGTAGAAAACTACATATGTTCATGGTTTTACAGGAAATAAACCCTCGTTTGAACTGGAATTATGTAGATCTGGAAAGAACTGATCCACATGGAACCATGATTCTTTAATCCTGACCTAAACATCAAACACCAAAGATTTAAAATAACCTTCAGAAGAAAACACATGAAGAGCTTTATGGACAGAATTTATCATGTCGTTAAGACGAGATCTGGTTCATTGGTTCCAGGGCTTGATGTCTGCTTTTCACACGCTCAGTCTGTGCTTCTGTAACACTTATTATTAACGCAATGTCTTCAAAACCACTGAAGAAATTTTAATGAAACTGCCCACAGTTACTCAGTAGTGACCTCAGGCCACTGGGGGAGGTCACAAACATCTACACAGTGAATTCAAACGAGCACGGTTTCCCTTTAATTCAATAAACTGCACTTTTTAAACTTTGGATCATTTGCTAGAATCTGAGACATTTTTTGTAAAAGTGATGCTGAAAAACGGATCCATCCATTTGTTACATCAAGGTTGGATTATTGTAACGCTTTGCTCGCAGCATGCCCTAAAACTTCCCTAAAAAGTCTTCAGCTGGTTCAAAATGCAGCAGCAAGACTATTAGCAGGAACTCATAGAAGAGATCATATTACTCCCGTGCTAGCGTCTCTCCATTGGCTTCCTATTGAGTTTAGGATCAAGTTTAAAATCCTCTTACTAACCTACAAGGCCCTAAACGGCATGGCTCCATCCTACATTCTTCTTCTTCTTTTATCATTTCCCTTCAGGGGGCGCCACAGCAGGTCAGTTTCTTCCATCCAACCCTATCTGCTGCATCCTCTTCGGTCACACCAACTATCTTCATGTCTACCTTCACTGTATCCATGAACCTCCTCTTTGGTCTTCCTCTAGTCCTCTTTCCTGGTGGTTCCAAACCCAGCATCCTTCTTCTGATGTACTCTCTCTCTCTCCTCTGTACATGTCCAAACCATCTCAGTCTGACCTCTCTGACTTTAAAACCTCTAACATGTGCTGTTCCTCTGATCCTGTCCATCCTGGTCACTCCCAGAGAGATCCTCAGCATCTTCATCTCTGATACAAACATCTCTGCTTCCTGTCTTTTACTCAGTGACACTGTCTCTAGACCAATCAGCATGGCCGCTCTCACCACACTGTCTCTAGACCAATCAGCATGGCCGCTCTCACCACACTGTCTCTAGACCAATCAGCATGGCCGCTCTCACCACACTGTCTCTAGACCAATCAGCATGGCCGCTCTCACCACTCCATCCTACATTAGTGAACTTATAGTACCTTATCAACCAATCAGAACACTCCGCTCACAAATGTGGGGCTGTTGGTGGTTCCTAGGATTTCTAAAAGTCCAGTTGGAGGTAGAGCCTTTAGCTACCAAGCTCCAGTTTTATGGAATAAGCTCCCAGCTCAAGTGAGAGAGGCAGACAGTGTTCCTACATTTAAAGGGAGGCTTAAAGCATTCCTCTTTGAACCAGCTTATCAACAGAACAGATAGAAACAGAGACATTTAGCTGCTGATAGATCCTAGAAGCTGGTAAAAGAATGGTACATTGGGGTTCTGTCCTCTAATTCTACCCAATATTCTCTACCAGACTGTCTTGGTTCTTGATGTATCCACATCCTCCTTGTCTGATCCCTGTCTTTCATCTCATTCATTCTTCTCTAATGTCTGTTCATTGATTTTTTTCCACCTCTAGTTGGTTCAGTATGATTCACATGGTGTCCACCTCACTCGTCCTCCTCCTTGTTTCAGATTCCTGATGGATCCTCTGTTCCTGTCCTGGGTGTGGTCAGACTGAGGAGGTCTCTGTGTTCCTGTCCTGGGTGTGGTCAGACTGAGGAGGTCTCTGTGTTCCTGTCCTGTGATTGGTCAGACTGAGGAGGTCTCTGTGTTCCTGTCCTGGGCGTGGTCAGACTGAGGAGGTCTCTGTGTTCCTGTCCTGTGATTGGTCAGACTAAGGAGGTCTCTGTGTTCCTGTCCTGTGATTGGTCAGACTGAGGAGGTCTCTGTGTTCCTGTCCTGGGCGTGGTCAGACTGAGGAGGTCTCTGTGTTCCTGTCCTGGGCGTGGTCAGACTGAGGAGGCCTCTGTGTTCCTGTCCTGTGATTGGTCAGACTGAGGAGGTCTCTGTGTTCCTGTCCTGTGATTGGTCAGACTGAGGAGGTCTCTGTGTTCCTGTCCTGGGTGTGGTCAGACTAAGGAGGTCTCTGTGTTCCTGTCCTGTGATTGGTCAGACTGAGGAGGTCTCTGTGTTCCTGTCCTGGGCGTGGTCAGACTGAGGAGGTCTCTGTGTTCCTGTCCTGGGCGTGGTCAGACTGAGGAGGCCTCTGTGTTCCTGTCCTGTGATTGGTCAGACTGAGGAGGTCTCTGTGTTCCTGTCCTGTGATTGGTCAGACTGAGGAGGTCTCTGTGTTCCTGTCCTGGGTGTGGTCAGACTGAGGAGGTCTCTGTGTTCCTGTCCTGTGATTGGTCAGACTGAGGAGGTCTCTGTGTTCCTGTCCTGGGCGTGGTCAGACTGAGGAGGTCTCTGTGTTCCTGTCCTGTGATTGGTCAGACTGAGGAGGTCTCTGTGTTCCTGTCCTGGGCGTGGTCAGACTGAGGAGGCCTCTGTGTTCCTGTCCTGTGATTGGTCAGACTGAGGAGGTCTCTGTGTTCCTGTCCTGTGATTGGTCAGACTGAGGAGGTCTCTGTGTTCCTGTCCTGTGATTGGTCAGACTGAGGAGGTCTCGTGTTTGATCTACTTAAACTTGTTTCCATCAGGATGAAGAACATTGACTGATTTCTTCAGATAAAAAGTTGTAGAGTTGAATAAGATCATATTTATTTAACAGTCTGCTCGTCCCGAGGGAGGGATCTCTCCTTCATGTGGATCCCCATCAGGTTTCTCTTTTTTTCCCCCCCTACTTTAGTTGTTTTTTGGAGTGTTTTTTCACCATGAAGGAGGTTCGAAGGGCAGGAATGAACTGAAATTGTTTACCAAGATTTTGTTTTGTTGTGAATCTGTGTTTCTATAGTTTTTTGTCTGTTTTGGTACCTTTTTTCAATCTGCAAATAAAAGCCTGCTGAGATCATTTTTTTTAAATTAATGCCTACTTAAAGGATAAAATAGACTTTGATATAGAACATACAAAGAAACCAGGAAAAGAAACATTGTGATTGTATGAAACTTGTTTCTCACATAAGAGGCCGGGTACACAAAGTAAACACTTAACTTTTTTATACACGAAGAAAACTTTGTATGTAAAACAGGCAAGATTTAAAAGTTTCTGCATCTTTTGTCAGGAGTCTAGGCGGGTCTCATCTGCCTCTCCTTTCTCCGCTTATCCTCCATCTTCCAACCTGTTCATTGTGACCGTCCCTACTGTGTCTCACCTGTGTCTCTCTCTCTCTCTCTCTTCTGTATCTAACTTACCTGCATTATGCCTGCACTCCCTGTGAGTTTGTTCTGTGTATTCCAGACTGTTTACCAGTCAAACTCTGGTTCTGATCAACTGTGTTTTTTCTTATTGATTTTAGGTCCGTCTCAGTTTTGCCTTTTTCAAATTTCAGTGCACAATGGATTTTGTTTTTATGGAATAAAAGAGCTTTTTGTTTGGTTCTACCAGCTGTCCTGCTCGTGTGTTTACTCCCACACACTACCTGACGTCTTTATATCGCAGACTATTGTATTTGAAATTATCTTAAAAAACAAATAAAAATCTCACTACTTTGTGATGATTTTTTGAGAAAAACATCTCTGTTGTAAAAAATCTCCTCCAAGTTGAAACTAAACCAAAGTCCTTTGAATTCTATAAAAATCTACATGAACTCAACCTAAAAATATTTTTGTTTATTTGTTTTTTTAATCCCTCACCGGGAAATCTGTGTGCTGAATTACACCGCAGCAGGCTGCCACCTATGACAGCACCAACAGAGGGAGAAACGGGGGGTTAGGTGTCTTCTTCACGGACCCTAGACGTGAACTCAGCGGGATGTGAACCCATGAACTTCCGGTAAACTTTCGGTCCGCGGGCTCTCACCACTGAGCCTCCGTCTCCCCTTTTGAACTGCTTATCTGTAATTAGGTTTCGGGGGGTGTCGGAGACTTTTGTCGGAGTTTTTCCAGACTGATTTCAGGTGAGAGGCAGGATACACCCAGTACAGGTTGTCAGTCTGTTGCAGGGACACATGGTGGGAGAAGGATGGAGCAGGAGATCGACACACGAATCGATGTGGCGTCTGCAACAATCAGGATGCTGAATCGATCCGTCGTAGTGATAAAAAACAAACTGGTGACCTGTTTTTTAGGAGCGAAACCTTGATGTTTTATTCTGTTTTATTTTTTTCTGGTTTCTATTTGTTCCCTTTTTATTCCAAAAATAAAAAGTCTTTGTATTTGAATAATTGACCAACACATCAGTTTAAACCCTGTGATCAGGATAAACCTTCTGAGCTGGAAACGGTTAAAAACAGCTGGCGTTCTCACTCACTGATGACGGAAAATAAAACTTGGAGTGTAATTGAAACGCCACTCATTGAAAGAACTTTTGCTCGCAATCATTGTGCTTGTGTGTGTTTTTCCTCTCGTGCACGAGCTGCTGATTGCTTGAATTATTCATTTCTTCATGAATCACAAATGTGTTGACTGATAACAGTCGGCTGACTTCTTATTTTGGAGGTGAAAGTGAACATGAGAAAGTCTCCATCTTGGCCCAGAAGCTTCGACCCTGATCTTCTCAGATGGGAGTTTCATCACCATTAGACTAAGTTGAAGATAAGTACTGCTTTCTAAAGCAGGGTTTTCCAATAGTTTTTGTGTTGAAGACCCTCCACTCAGTCCGAATTTGGCCTGCATTATTCCTCAAATTAACAAAATAATTATAAATAAAAGGCTTTTACATTAAAATAAACACGATTTTTTTTTCAGCCTATGTTAAGACTTTAATCAAATCTTACTGACTGATCTTTTGTAAAGTTGCAGTTGGCCTTTTTCAGAACACTTAATACATTTATGAATAATTAACACAAACACAATGTTGTGTTTAAAAAACTCTACATCTAGGGATTCACTGCCAACATTGTCCATACAGTGGGGATCAAAAGTTTGGGGACCCCAGGTAAAAATTTGTATTAATGTGCATAAAGAAGCCAAGGAAAGATGGAAAAATCTCCAAAAGGCATCAAATTACAGATGAGACATTCTTATAATATGTCAAAAAAAGTTAGATTTTATTTCCATCATTTACACTTTCAAAATAACAGAAAACAAAAAAATGGCGTCTGCAAAAGTTTGGGCACCCCGCAGAGTTAATACCTTGTACTGCCCCCTTTGGAAAGCTGAGACCTGACAGTGTCATGGATTGTTCTCAATCATCGTCTGGAAAGACCAGGTGATGTCAATCTTAAAGGTTTTAAATGCCCAGACTCATCTGACCTTGCCCCAACAATCAGCACCATGGGTTCTTCTAAGCATTGTCTAGAACACTGAAACTGAGAATAGTTGATGCTCACAAAGCAGGAGAAGGCTATAAGAAGATAGCAAAGCGTTTTCAGATGCCAATATTCTCTGTTCGGAATGTAATTAAGAAATGGCAGTCATCAGGAACAGTGGAAGTTAAAGCAAGATCTGGAAGACCAAGAAAAATATCAGACAGAACAGCTCGCAGGATTGTGAGAAAAGCAAGTCAAAACCCACGTTTGACTGCACGATCCCTCCAGAAAGATCTGGCAGACACTGGAGTTGTGGTACACTATTCCACTATAAAGAGATACTTGTACAAATATGGTCTTCATTGAAGAGTCATCAGAAGAAAACCTCTTCTACGTCCTCACCACAAAAATCAGCGTTTGAAGTTTGCAAATGAACATATTGACAAGCCTGATGCATTTTGGAAACAAGTCCTGTGGACCGATGAGGTTAAAATAGAACTTTTTGGCCGGAATGAGCAAAGGTACGTTTGGAGAAGAAAGGGCACAGCATTTAATGAAAAGAACCTCTGTCCAACTGTTAAGCATGGGGGTGGATCAATCATTCTTTGGGGTTGTATTGCAGCCAGTGGCACAGGGAACATTTCACGAGTAGAAGGAAAAATGGATTCAATAAGATTTCAGCAAATTTTGGATGCTAACTTGATGCCATCTGTGAAAAAGCTGAAGTTAAATAGAGGATGGCTTCTACAAATGGATAATGATCCTAAACACACCTCAAAATCCACGTTGGATTACATCAAGAGGCGTAAACTGAAGGTTTTGCCATGGCCTTCACAATCTCCTGACTTCAACATAATTGAAAATTTATGGATAGACCTTAAAAGAGCAGTGCGTCACAGACAGCCCAGAAATCTCAAAGAACTGGAAGACTTTTGTAAGGAAGAATGGGCGAAGATACCTCAAACAAGAATTGAAGGACTCTTGGCTGGCTACAAAAAGCGTTTACAAGCTGTGATACTTTCCAAAGAGGGGCAGTACATGGTATTAACTCTGCAGGGTGCCCAAACTTTTGCAGACACCATTTTTTTGTTTTCTGTTATTTTGAAAGTGTAAATGATGGAAATAAAATCTAACTTTTTTTGACATATTATAAGAATATCTCATCTGTAATTTGATGCCCTTTGGATATTTTTCCATCTTTCCTTGGCTTCTTTATGCACATTAATACAAATTTTTACCTGGGGTGCCCAAACTTTTGACCCCCACTGTATAGCGTGGTTAATACGGAACTACAAACATGGCGGACGGACTCTTGTGTTCATGTCAAGCTGTCTTCTCTGTTCTCTGATTGGGTAGGATGTTTTTTCACCGTTGCAACCATGAGATAATGCCTACAATCAGGTCGCTGGGATAAAATGAAATTAAGCAGAGGCACTAGGTGGTGCCATCCTGGCTAATGAGCGTCTCATCCCTGAGATGGAAGCACCAGATTATAAGGAGTTTCTTCTTACCGACTGGCTGGTAACCTTGCCGGGCAGGACCTCCAAATGGGTTACGGCCTCCAAAGGAGCTTCCATCGATCGACCCGTATGACATTTTGCTGGATTTTTATTCCTAAAGGAAAATAGAAACACAGAGGATCAGGGTTACAGCATCAGATGGGAAACGCTTGTATCGAGAGAAAAATCCAGGTTCTGATCAGTGACTGCAGAAGGGACGGATCTGGTAACAGGGATGTTCAGCCCGGGCCAAATCAAGTCAATTCAGATGCCACTTCCCGACTTACACACCGTGGCATGTGTAAGTGTAAAGTGTTCCCCAGCCAGAACCAGACCCCCAACGTGGGTCTGCTTCTGGGTCTCCTCCCGGTGGGACGTGCCTGAAATACCTTAGAGCAAGGTGTTTGGGAGGCATCCTAAACAGATGCCTTAACCACCCCATCTAGCTTCTCTCAACCTGGAGGAGCAACGGCTCTACTCCGAGCTCTTCTTGGATGGCAGAGCTCCTCCCTCTAATTCTGAGCGAGAGCCCAGCCACCCTGCGGAGGACGTTTTCTTTTTTATCATGATCACATTGCTGCTGCAGTAACTCACACATTTCCCACGTGTGGATCAATAATGTACTTGATTCTGATGCCTCCAGGATTCCGTAGAGAGCTGGTCTGTAGTTACATGTCTAGGATTGAGATGGAGCAGTGGAGCTTCCATCAACGAGTCCACTATAAACCATCTTTCTGCCACCTGATAAAAGGACTTTATTTTCCACCGTATGGAAATAATAGACGATATAATCATATAAATAATATGTAAACAAAAAGAAAAATCTACACATTTTGGGTTTAGAAACGTACGTCCATGCTTCTGTTCAGACTGAAGCTTTTCTGAATGTCCCCTCGTGTGTTCCTACAGGCCAGCTGTGGATTTCTGTGTTTCTGAGCTTTTCCAAACTCTGGGTTTGTGTTGGAATTATAAAATTAAAATTTGTGGCGTTTGCTGAAGGCAAACAGAGAAATGATGAGTTTCTTTGTTCCTGCACATCAAAGGATGGCTCTGCAGGTGAAACATTTCATTTACAATCCGACCACCATGAAAGAAGTCGGGTTGATGAAACATTCATAATTCTTGTTTGATTGAATTACCGCTTTAATACCCAGTCACTTTTATGAGGACCTGATCCCCGTGGCTTCTCGGGAGGCAGGGGATCAATCTGAACATGTGAAGCACCCCTGGGCTTGTCTAATTAAATCAGGGTAAAACTCGGGCTGCCTGGTTCATGGCTTATATTTAAAATGTTCATGACAGAGCTATATATGAGCCTTTCCTCCATGTGTGTTTAATATATATGCAAATAGATGTCTGGTTGCACTACGCTCCTACACAAACTACCACAAGACACTGCCACGATAAGATGGAGCCTTCCTCCCTCTAACTCATTACTGGTCTGAAATAAAACCAGTGAGATACGCTGAGCATTAAACGGGAGACGAGGCTGACCCTAATCATCCTAGCAGCCACTCTAAAACAAGCTGATCCCAAAGCCAGTTTCCTGCTCACAGATCAGGTCAGTGCACTGATACGTTTGTTGGATAGGATTCTAACCCAGAAATGTCTGCTGAGATCTTTCTGGAAACAACAGTTCACTCCGTTTTTTTATGGCTCTCATTCTTCCGTGTTTTTAAAACTATTTTGATGTCACGTAAGAACAAACAGTTCAGTTCAAAGCAGAAAAACAGGAGACATCAGAAATCTCCACAGTAACAACTTCCAGATTTGACTGGATGTGAACAACAATACAAATGAATTTACTGAAGTCTTAATGCCAGCCTATGCAGCGCAGTGTCTGACCACCAGGGTTCCCATCATCGGCTGCCACCCGTCTCTTCTTTCACCCGACCCGTATAGCTCTTTCTGTAGTTGGACCTGTTTGCCTTGAGTGACCCTACCAGGAGCATTAACCCCAGGGCAACATAGTCCTCGGGTCATTGGAGCACGCGAACCGCTCCACCATGATAAGGTAGCGGCTCAAGAAGCATCTGGTTAGAATGCCTCCCGAATGACTCGATGGTGAGGTGTTCGGTCCCACCGGAAGGAGACTCAGAGGGAGACCCTGAGGATGAGCCCCACACCTGCTTGAGAGACTATGTTTACCAGCTAAAAACAGAGACAGAGAACACCTCGGAATCCTCCCAGGTAAGCTGGAGGATGCAACCAGGGTGAAAGAAGCCTGGGTTTCCCTCCTGAGATTGTTGCCCCCGCGACCCGGCCCCAGATAAGCGGATGACAACAGAACGGAATGTCTTCATGTTGATGATCTGTTGTTTTTCATAAAAACTCACAAATCCAAGGCTGACCCATCAGAATGTCTCTTTGTCGCAATACCCTACAATATTAGGGTTTGTATGCTCGGACGCTAACGGACATACTGATAATTAAACTTTACCTGAATCCCGTCGGCAGACGGGCAATCACATCTTACCCCTCAATAAAACTTAAAGACGTTCTAAATTACGTATAAGTTGATGCATGCAATTTCCACCTCGATTCATCAGACTGTGTCTCAATGGAAACAGTCTGGCCTCGCAGCATTGGGGTTCACTCACTCTATCATAATGCGATGCATTATGGGATGCAACTGTTACTGTGTAGAGGAACACAAAACGGAGGCACTTGGCTTTACGTAAAACTCTTCAAAATAAATTACTTACCACTGAGAAAGCCAAACAGTGATTAAGAGACAGAGAGGCGGTACCCTCCGAGCCAATCCCTCCAAATATCAACTCCAAAACTAATCTAAATCTACCTGACTCTGCACGCACTTCATGGTGAGACTTACGCATATGACCGACCAGACACTAGCCTCCAGCAGACTACGGATGCTACCCCGACGATCCAGCCAAGGGAAACAAAAGCCTGACGGATTTCATGCCCCATTCGAAAACACCAGACACCAAACCCCGGTGGTTCCAGTGCCACTTATCTGCAGTGACCCCGAGTGAACGTGTCTCTAAAGAAGCGATAGTCTCAATCTCAGTGAGGAAACTACAAAAACCTTTGATCTTTTTGTTTCTGAAGCGTTTATCCCTAATGGCGTAGAGCTAAGTGCCAACGTCTACCCCGGCTGATTTCAGGTGAGAAGAAGGATACACCCAAAACAGGTCACTAGTCTCCTGCGTGGCATCAAACACGGACAACCATTCACACACGCACTCGTTCCTAGGTTCCTGGAGTGGGAAGAAACCAAAGAAAACCCACACATACACGGAGACGTGATTTAAGCTACACCCCCACTCTGGGCCTCCAACCCAATCATCTTACTATGAGCCACTGTGCTAACCTCTGAGCCCTGCGCAGCTCACCTTTGACCTACCAACAACAACAACAATATGCGAGTAACTTAAAAACTGATGCGTAAAAACGGACGAGAAGGAACCCCCACTTTCTAAACTCACAATCTGGAGAATATAGCACGGTTTATCTCCTTTTCTCAGCTACAGAACTACAAACATGGAGGAGGGACACTTGTGTTCATGTCACGCCATCGTCTCTGTTCTCTGATTGGGTAGGACGTTTTCCCATCGCTGCAATCGTAAGATAATGCCTGCAATCCATGACCCAGTTGCTGGAGAAAAGTTACATCAATCAGAAGTACTACGTGGCAAACCCCTTCAAAGAAGGTTTATTTTAATACCAGAATTTGATGAATAATTTGAGTTTTTATTTTCTTCAACTGGACATTCCAGAAATGTCCGTGCCCTGGTGGGCGTGTCCTGTTTAAGTCACACCTCCAATCAAACGGCACTTTTTAACCTCGGTGCTCCACCAGACAGTTTTGATCGCTGGTTTTCAAGTTTCTCTCCAAAAAAGTTATTTTTCTACCAGTTCTTTTTGCGTTTTTGACACAAATCCTATCGACTCCTCTCAGGAAGCCAGCCTGCCTCACCAGCCTGGTCTCATTGTTAATAAACTGTTCAGCCAGGTCTACGATTGGACTACAAGCACATATCCATCAGCATGTTTCAGTCAGGAAACGAGTAAAATAAATGTTTCTTTTGAGCTGGTGGAGAAAGAAAAACTAAATCATGTTCACCTTTTAAAAAACTATTCAGGGAGCTGAAAGTTTCCACTTATTTTTTAACAGATGGATAGACGTTCCTGTTTAAGAGCTGCTCTGACGGTCCATTCTTCACCTTCAGCTTGTTGCTGTGCTGCTGTGGTTTAGGAGAGGACATGTTGCTCAGAGAACAGGTGGCAGAAAAGCTGTGGAGTGGATAAAACAATGTCTGTGGGTGAAATGTGGGCTACACTAGGTTTTTTTTACAGAAAGGCAGCCTCGTGACTCACTCGCCTCTCTGCTTAATGCAGCACACAAAGAGGATTTTCTGGGTAAATAAAGGTTACAAAAGTTTTTAAAAAATCATACTGGAATGAAAATGTAAAGCTACAATAAAAAAATAAAATATCTATGAAGTGAAGTCACTCAAACTGAATTAAGAATGAGATTAGTCCTTCCCAAGTGAGGATATTTTAATTTTCCAAGATGTGTGAAGGGCTGCACGGAGGCCGTACAGCAAGAACGCTGAGGGTTCTAATCCTGACGGGGGGCAAGGACTGAATCACTCCCCCTTTTATGTGGACTTTACATACGTACACTCCTGTGTACGTGTGGATTTTCTCTGGTTTCCTCCAAAAACATGCATGTTAGCTTGAATGGCTTCTATGAAATTGCCCCTAGGAATGAGTGTGTGTGTATCTGTGTGTGTGTGGCCCTGCAACCTGGACAGGGTGTATCCTGCCTCTCACCTGAAATCAGCCTGGCTAGGCTTATGTTATTATGAAGAGATAAAAATGATTGATAAAAGTCGGCTGCGTTCCACCTTCTGAACCTCTTATTCCTAATGAGCTCGCAGGATGTGCCGGAGCCTAACCCAACTGATTTAAGACGAGAGGTGGGGTACACCCTGAACAGGTCACCAGTCAGTTGTGGGGCCACACACCCACAACCATCCACATACACAATAGTTCCTAGGGGCAATTTCATAGCAACCAATTAACCTTAACATGCATGTTCTTGGAGGGCGGTTAGGTGAAATAATAATAATAATAATAATAAAAAATAATGAATTCCTCTATTCATCCCTCACCGGGGATATTTGTGTGCTGCACTCCTCACACCGCAGCAGGCTGCCCTTCGACGGCGCCAATGGTGGGAGAAGCGGGGGTTAGGTGTCTTCTCCAAGGACCCTAGATGTGCTCTCTGTGGGACGCAAACCCGCAACCTTCCGGTCGGCACGCAAACGCACTAACCACTGTGTTGCCGTCTCCCCAAATACAAATCCTGGGCCTCAATTATCCAGAACGCTCACACCCAAATCCACACGTACGACAACTTCTATGCAAATCAAGTGGTTTATGAATGATGTGCAGAAAAAGGGAAGGCTTGTGGACATACTCTGAAGTGAATTGAGGACAGTGAAATGAAGCATTTGAAGCAGTGAAGAGACAATTAGAAAACTTAGCTTCAGAATAAAACCAGTAGCTGTTCTTCCAGATTCCGTTTGTTTCCCTCATCTCTCTGTCTGCCGTCCTGTAGACGGTACCATGTTGGGTTTTTGGGGTCTAAATAAATTTGGTAAACAGATTGATTGAGTCCATACAGTTCTTCCAGCTTCCGGTGGTTCTTACTCAATTTAAGGACTCTAAGAATAAAAAAGTATTAAACTTGACCTACTGAGTACCTCCATGTAACCGTTGGCATGCTGAGATAATTGGCTCGGAGATGATGGATACCATTCCAGAAATGATCCAACAGAAAACCACAACACCACCTTCCAGAGCAAGCAGTTTAAATTGATAGTCCAACGTTTCTGCTTGGTAAAGTCTTTCACACTCTGTCTTCTTTTAAAGGTGAAAAACTGCACGATGGTGCAGTGTTTATCACGGTGGCCCTACGGCAGGAAGTTTTGGGGTTAGGGCTTCACAGACTGTTTGGGTGAAATACATACATCCCATCCAGTCCACACCAGAAAGGAACGATTGGTTAAATGAAAAAGAACCCGCCCACAGTGGAAGGAGTGAACCCCATTGCTGCGAGGTCAGACGCATGTTTCCATGGAGACAAAGAAAGTGTCCCTAAAAACAGATTTATTTCACACACCCTCCGCAGAGGCTGTTGTAGTGATAACACATGCTGATGTTTTTAAGTGAAAACATTTTTAAAGTTTGAGTCCTGGAGTAGAAACGAGGCTCTAAACACTGGTCTTTCTTTGTGTGGTTTGCATGTTCTCCCCATCAATGGGTGGGTTTTCTCTGGTTTCCTCCCAGCCTCCAAAAACATGCATGTCGGGTTAATTGGCTGCAGAACCTCATCATGGATAAACGGTTCAGAAGATGAAACGAAACACTGACAGCCCAGAAAATCTTAGCACTGGACTAAAGAAGCACCCTTTTCTGGAGGGGGGGGCATCTTCTCCCGTCTTTGGACCGGTAGAAGCCAGGTTCGATTACCACTGGGGTCATGCCTCTCACCGTCCCTGGAGCAGACACCTAACCTTTAGGTACTCCCACCGTTGGCACTGTCATGGCCGCCGGCTGCGGTGCAATGCAGCAAAAGTAATTCCCTAAATTGAGGGATGAAAAAAGTAAGAAGATAAAAATTCTACAGAATTTGTGTCTCTAACCAATAAAAAGACTTATTAACCAATAAAACCAGTAAGTTGGAGTGACTGACAGGCGGTGGCTCGATGGTTTAATAAATAAAAATGATTGGGATGTTTTCAAAATCCCACAAAATATCAACATACTGTAAATATTTTCAATAGACTTTTTCACAAGCGTGAGTCAGAGTAGGATTTACCGTAATTTCACGACCATTAGGCGCACCGTACGAAAAGGTGCAGTCTCAGTCACACACCGCCTCACAACAACACACACACAAGCATGCAAATGTGTGTATTAAAAAATAGATCGGGAGCAAAACTGAGTTTGGTTGTGTTTTATTTAAGTAGTAACGATACTAAACAAACACATTACCGGTAATAGTCTTTATTCAAATCCGTCAAAGTCCTCATCCTCTGTTTCGGAATCGACCAGCCGCGCAAAATCCAACAGAGCAGGTCCACTTCGCTCCTCCCTGTCAAAGTCACTGTCTGTACTGTGCGGCTCCTCAGAAAGGATACCAGCTTTTGAGAAAGCTCGGATAACAGTACCAGCAGACACGTTAGTCCAAGCATCTACAATCCATTGGCAAACTGTAGCGTAACTCGCCCGGCGCTGCCTTCCACCCTTCCACGGCTCGATTCCCATGTTCCTCTGCGTAGCTGATTGCCTTCAGTTTAAACTGAGCGTCATAAGCGTGTCTCTTTGTCATTTTCAGGGTTAAAACAGCATGTTGTTCATACAGCACATACCTTTTTTATACACAATCCACGCCCACACTTCACTCTTTAACGTTCTCATGCCTTTTCTTTTAGGTCCGCCTTTTCTCACACACAAGGCGCACCGCTCATTTTGAAGAAAATCTAAGACGTTTACGTGCACCTTATAGCTGTAAAATTACGGTAATAATATTGCAAAAAAAAATTTTTTTTTCAGATTTTATCTTTATCAGCTGTGACAGAGTTTTTCTTTAGATTTTCCAACTATTTTGATAACTTTTTTCAGGTCAGTTTGTGTTTTTATTCTTTATGTTCGATGGTATTTTAAAGCGTCGTTTATGGTAAAAACTCTTCCAGACATACTGAAAGAAGGAGTGTGTGTAAGGTCACAGAGTCCCCGCCGTCTAAAGCTGACAAGCTCATGATGTCTAGTTAAGTTCAGGGATTGAGCGGCTGGCAGACTCGCTGCCAGGTCAGCATGGTTTTTACCACAAGCCGGCTACAAAAGCACAGCCGCTGAAAATAAACCAAACTATAATCACATTTGTTTTGGATGGTTTGTGATAACGACCACGCTGACTTGGCAGTCAGACGGCCATCAGCTCAAATAACCACAAAATATTTCCAAAACTCAAACTGTAATTTTTAAAATGAAACATCTTTTTATTGCACCTAATGATGAGTTTGAAATCAAGCAGGTGACTAAAACTGAACTTTTCAGGGTTAAGTAAAATAATGAGCTCTCATGGTCTGATCAGATAAACCATATGCTGTCCAAACTGGGCAGAAGCATGGATTGGTCTGGTAGGTGTGTGTCATATCGTCCACGAGAACAGTTGCCCCGTCTCACCTGAGGTACAGCTTAATCCTTCGGTCCAACAGAATAAACTACAGCTTACAGAGGAACCAAGCGCTGCTTGAATAAGATATGCATTTCCTTAAATTGGTTGGAGGTACGAGACAAATTAAACATGGACGTTTTGTGCTGTTCTTAAAAATACCACATCTTTTGCTGAAAAACTTGCCTTAAGTAGGTTTTATCACCAACATGCAACACAGGAAGTAAAGCCCTGCTCACACAGAATGAAATGCATCGGCGTCTAGAAAAAACGCAGGGATTTTCTGTCTGTAGGTCACGTGAGATACAAGGATTCCGATGGGTGTTGAATCACGTTAAAGTGACTCGTTGGCTTCATGTCTGTGTTTGTATTGGGAGATGAAATGATCGAAATCCACCACATGTCGGGTGAACATCAAATGACGCTGTCTTGTAAGTACGGTGATAATCAACCGTAAAAGGCTCTCACAGACTGTTAGACGATGCATCGCAAACCTGATGCCGACACACAGACGACGTATCGCGTATGCGTATGCGATTGGAGTGTCGGCGCCTTTTGGTATAAATGGTGGGTACCTCACCAAGTTGTACATGAGCTCACCTCACTTTTTCAAGACTACACAACCGAACAAGATTACACAGAGAAGAATGCCACCCAATGCCACCCACAAGAAGAAAGAAAAGGGAAAGACCAGGTGTAAAACAGAAGCACAACCTGAACAGGTAGAAGAGGGCAGAAGCCCACGCTCTAAGAGTCTGATGAGTCTGAAAGTGCTGCTCCAGTCCCCGAGGGTCTGGAGGGTTGACAGACCCTTGTCTCAAGACAATCGAGCGAAGATCGTACTCATCTCCAATTTATTGCCAGGTGAACAGAGACACATCGCGGACTGGACGATGATGTGTCTGTGATCACTCAAAATCGGTTGATTAACGGGACATTTTCTACCAAACATCTACAGATTATTGCTCGACATCCTTCCGATAAACGTTACCACATACATGTTTTTAAATTCTTTGTCTGGTGCTTATTTTTAGGTAATCAATTGACAATCTCACGACCGCTCTGACTTAAAAATGACTTTAAAACAAGCTCACCCAATGTTGGTATGTGATGTATTTTTTAATGTTCATTTGAACAACCTGAAGATGTGATTTTTAACTTGTGATTTTTGTGCTTAAAGTCGGGAAGACTAGAAAACTTTTTTTAGAAGCTGATGAGCTTCTAATAAAAAATAAATCTTTTTTTTTTTTTAATTCGGCTCTTCTTCACTGCGTCAAGCGGAAACCTCCAGAAGCACCTTTTGCCCTTCGTATTATTTCACCCTTATTGTGCTTGTCCTAAACCATTTACCTCACCTGCACTGACACCACTTAGCACCTGATTCCCAGCAGGGATTACCCGATGGCGCCCGCTAACCTCTCACTGCAACCTTGTTAGATCCAGGTTACCTGTAACGCTGCTCTGCAACGTGTGGTTAAAAAAATAAAAATCTTCCTCTGCTGACTTCCTGCTGTCGTGCTTCCAGTATGGAATAGTTTTCCCAGGTTTCATCCTTATGTTTGTAATAAAACTGAATCTTTTTGTTTTGGTTTGATGAGATTCTGTTTGGCCAGTTTGGGTTTCAACCCCGGGTTACAAATTAGGCTGGATTTTAAATCCCTTCCTGATTGATGTTTATTATTATTTTTGAGCTCTGACGCCATGACAACATGAGGGTGCAAGATATAAGACAAATAGGGCTTGGTTTTGTCATGATCCTCCTTCCTTCTGGAACATTTTTTCCATCCTAATCCTGCCCTGTCCCCTACTTTAACACAAGTGCCTTTAACCCCTGGTGTCCATCGGCCTGGTGTCAGATCATCTGCTGTTCTTCTCTCCTGTTGCAGCCATGATGGTGTCCCTCCATGTCTGGTCCCTCAGCCTCATGTTTCCCCTTCAATGGTTCCTCTATCTGGTCCTGCCGAGCCTTCTCAGGATGCAACAAGCTTGCCCAAGTTGGCAACCAGGCTGCACATGCCTGCCCCATTTTCATAACCCTGATCAACTGCAATGAACTGTTTAAAATTGGCTCTGCTTCTGGGTCCTATATCTCCACTCTCACCACCTCATGACAGGTTTGTCTGTGGGATAATAATCAAACATCCAAAGGCTTTGATTCTGTTTACAGTTCAAATCAATAAAGAGTTTAAAAATAACAAAGTCTGAAATCCGACTGTAACAATCGGGCAACCCAATGTCTGTATTAAACTATTCTTCTTTCGGCATTTTCCTTCAGGGGTCTCCACATCAAGTCAGTTTCTTCCATCTAACCCTATCTCCTGCATCCTCTTCAGTCACACCAACTATCTTCATGTCTTCCTTCACTGTATCCATGAACCTCCTCTTTGGTCTTCCTCTAGTCCTCTTTCCTGGTGGTTCCAAACCCAGCATCCTTCTTCTGATGTACTCTCTCTCTCTCTCTCCTCTGCACATGTCCAAACCATCTCAGTCTGACCTCTCTGACTTTAAAACCTCTAACATGTGCTGTTCCTCTGATCCTGTCCATCCTGGTCACTCCCAGAGAGATCCTCAGCATCTTCATCTCTGCTACCTCCATCTCTGTTTCTTGTCTTTTCCTCAGTGACACTGTCTCTAGACCAATCAGCATGGCCGCTCTCACCACACTGTCTCTAGACCAATCAGCATGGCCGCTCTCACCACACTGTCTCTAGACCAATCAGCATGGCCGCTCTCACCACACTGTCTATAGACCAATCAGCATGGCCGCTCTCACCACGGTTTTCTTCACTTTCTCTTTCATTTTATTTGAAACTCTTCTGTCACACATCCCAACTGATACTTTTCTCCACCCGTCCCATCCTGCCTGAACATGCTTCTTCACCTCTTTTCCACACTCTCCATTGCTCTGGACTGTTGATCCTAGATTCTTAAAATCTTCCACCTTCTTTATCTCTTCTCCCTGTAACCTCACTTTTCCATTTGGATCCCTCTCATTCACACACATGTACTCTGTTTTACTCTGACTAATCTTCAAACCTCCACCTCTCCAGCTTTTCCTCCACCTCTTCCCTCCTCTCACTACAGATCACAATGTCATCTGCAAACATCCGTATTAAACAAAGATGTAAAAAAGAAGTACATGTATTTATATAAAAAAAAAAAACTGTAAATCTGCTCATTTTAAGATGCAAAAAGAAACCTTTAAGAAATATAAATGGTTTTAAACAGTAGTTTTAAACAGTGCTGCTTGTGTGTTTCTGTTTGATTAACTGTAGGAAGACTTTGAACTGAAGAAAACAGAAAAACTCATCTTTATAATTTTAAATTTTCCAAAGACACTGAATCAAAAGATCGTGTGATTTAAATAAATCTGAATTCGTCCACTTGGTTTCTGTTCATTTCTCTGAGAATCCTTTTCTTTCTATTTTCATTATTCTTTGCTTCTGTTTTCAGATTTAATCTGTCCGCTTGTTGTTTTCAGGATTCTTTTATGCTTTTTGTTTTCCACTTTGTTTCCATTGATGCTGCATGAGGTTCGTTAAGAGTAAAGCTGTAGGAATAAAGACTGAAAGTACAAACACTTTCAGGTACGAATGAGACGTCTTTATTCTTCTTTTTAAACAGTTTACCTTCATCATCTGTTTCACTTTCAAACTGCTCATTTAGACTGTTTATTCGGAACGCTCTGGAGATGTATCAACTCCACATCCGGTCCAGTTTCCTCCAGCTAAAGAAAAGCAGATTATGGCAGTGAGGATACAGATCTCTGTAGAGTTGTTTCCAAAGCCCCAGAGCCATAACCCCGAGCCTGCTGCTAAGTTCTGATAAAAGTTTCAAAAAGAGCTTTGCAGATATCACAAAGAAAACAAACTTATTCTCACTTTGATTGGGAGCTTTTTGATAGCAGGTAGATGGAAATGGAAAGGTGCCACCACATGGTAGATTTATGAGAGCGGATCAAAGAGAAGACAGGAAATCAAAGGTGGCATGTTTTGAAGAGTGAGCCTTGTTCTGAGAAAAGGAATAAATTGAGAAGCAGTGTTTGTCTGTGAGAAAGCAGATCTGCTTCATCCTGACTGGAACCTCCTGACCGGACCTTGTTTGATCCACAGCCTTCTATCAGCACCGATTCCCTCTGGAAACAACCTTTAGCCCGTTTGGAAGGATGGAGGGGAAATAAAATGGCCAGAGAAATTGCCTTGTCACAAAGAATAAGTGATTATTGAGATAAATCACCTTTGCTGCTACAAAGCTAAACTTTGCCTTGTTTTACCTTCAGGAGAGTCATTGTCTGTTGTTATACGTACATACCAGGCTCTTCTAAATTCATTCCTGGATTTTCTACCAAATATGAAACCAGGGATTTAGTTCCACCAGCTTGGAGAGCAACAAGATAAGTTCTTAGATTTCACAATCTGCAACTTTTCACAACAACTAGTTCTTAACGTCCTGTTGGAGATGAGTTTAGTGATTAATTTAATGTGTGTGTGTGTGTGTGTGTGTGTGTGTGTGTGTGTAACAAGCTGTGGGTGCTCATAGTGTCAGCAGTTATCCACCAATAAGAACATCCAGTTTACAACGATGGCGGAAAAACAAGAGAGAAGGACGTGGAACCAAATGAACACAAATAAATCTGTGGGAATGTTTAACTGAACCACGTGTTCAGAGATGAACATTTTAAATTCTAACATTTTAAATATTAGAATATTGGAGTTTATTTACAAAGTCAAAAATAATGTGGCTCCAAAAAATACACGATCTTTTCAAGTTAAGAGGTTATTGTACCGTAATTTCACAACCATAAGGCGCACCTAAAAGTCTCAAATTTTCTTCAAAATGAGCGGTGCCTTCTATCTGATTTGTGATTGGTGGACGTATTAGAGAACCATCAGGCGGACGCAGCTGAAAACATGAGAATGTTAAAGGGTGAAGTGTGTGTGTGGATTATGTCTAAAAGAACAGGTGTGTGTTCTTTATGCAGAACATTGCTGTTTTAAAAACACTGAAAATGGAAAAGAGACACGCTTATGAAGCTCAGTTTAAACTGATGGCAATCAGCTGCGCCGGGCGAGTTACGCCACAGTTTGCCAGTGGATTGTAGATGCTCGGGCTAACGTGTCTGCTGGGACTGTTGTCCGAGCTTTCCCAAAAGCAGGCATCATTTCCGAGGAGCTGCACGGTTCAGAAAGTGACTCTGACAGCGAGGAAAGTGAACCTGCGAGGTTGGATTTAGAGCAGCTGTTAGATTCAGAAACAGAGGATGAGGACTTGGATGGATTTAATAAATGACTTTATGACGACTGTAACTAATATTTAAATAAAACCAACCAAACTCAGTTTTACTCCTGATCTATTTTTAAATACACACGTGTGTGTGCGTATGCGTGCGCTTATGTGTATGTGTGTGTGTTGTTGTAAGGCGGACGTACGTAGTAGAGGATATGTAAATAAAACCCACGCCCTATCATCAGGTGTGCCTTATGTGTGTGTTAAATACAGAGCACGCAAAATTTGGACTGCGCCTTTTAATACGGTGCGCCCTGTGGTCGTGAAAATACGGTAATTTAAGAGGTTTGTCCTTTTTTAATGTCTTTTTTTCAACATAAAAATCAAGTTGTGTTTCAGTTCTTGGGGTAAAACTCTGGAATGAACTCAGAGACTTTTTTAAATCATGTTCTTCTTTCCAAAAACTTAAACATGTTTGTCATGATCCTCCTCATCTGGAACATTTTCTTCCTCCAAATCCTGTCCTCTGTCTCAACTCATCACACCTCGTCCCGATTGCCTCTCCCTGATTTCTCCAGCTGTGTCTCATCTTCCCCGGGTGTCCATGACTGCAGTGCCAGATCATCCTGATGGACTGCTCTGCTCCTCATCTCTACTGCAACCATGATGGTGTGGACCACGTCTGGTCCCTCACCCTGCTGTCCTGCACTCCTGTTACCAGCAATAAACGGGTTAAATCTGGCTAAGCATCTGGGTCCTACTTCACAACATTCACCTTATGACCAGTGGTGGAACGTAACGAAGTAAATGTACTTCGTTACTGTAGTTAAGTAGAAAAATTGTGTATCTGTTCTTTACTTAAGTAAAATTTAAGACCTGTACTTTTACTTTTACTTCACTACATTTTTAGAGTAAATATCTGTACTTTTACTTCGCTATTTTTTAAAAGTGTGTTTTACATTTTTTGTTACATTTTCGTTCAGGAATTTGAAAAATACACAGGTTTTTTTAGCGCGTCTTGAAGCCGCATCGCTAAAATCAAAAGAAGCAGTTGATCGGGAGAAGAAGTCATGAATCGAGAAACATTTTCCATTCATTCAAAAACCAAACATCAAATCTAGTACAAATTAAAAAGAGTCAGAAGATCGTTGTTTGTTGTGTTTACTTCTAAATAAAATGTTGAGCCGTCATTACACGGAGCAGGGGCGGATCTAGAATTTTCCAAAGGGGGTGGGGCTTTGACAAAGCCAATATATAGTGACTGGGGGGGCCACCCTCCCCCCCCAAAACATTTTAAAAAATAAGTGTCATTTTCCTCCATTTTGGAGCCCATTCACTGGCCCTTCTAGAGGATAGCTTGACTTGTCCCCTTTCCTTTTATTTTTATTTATTTATTTATTTTGTGGACCAAAAGAGGCGGGAGGGGGGGTCACACCCCTGCAGAGTATTTATCCTGGTTACCATGGTGACACCCTATAGCACAAAAAATAACATTTGAATTATGATCGAATACTTTTACTTTTTACTTAAAAAGTACAATTTACACCAACTACTTTTGTACTTTTACTTAAGTAGATTTTTTTTATTGGTACTTTTACTTTTACTTAAGTAAATTTTTTTGCCTAATTATCTGTACTTTTACTTAAGTACAAAAAGTGAGTACTTCATCCACCACTGCTTATGACTGATATGATCGTTTTCTGGTTTTAAAATTCCGATTTGACGGAAACTGAATGCCGGCAGTACACACGCAGTGATGAAACATTCTGGTTTGGAAGCACTTGCTGCACTTTTCAGTTGTAACAGGATGAATCTGTTTTAGACCGTAACACTGATCGGTCTGGCTGGATTGGAATCTCTGTCCATATTTATGCCCAGATTGGTGACAGCAGGTTGGCAGGGGGATTATGTCTGAGGCCAACGGGAGATGACCCATTGGTACCAAAGACTAAAATGTCTGTCGTTTTTGGACTTCAAATTTTTTACACTGGAGTCGGCACATTTAAAAATACCTACATGTTGTTAATATTCTGCTTTCTAAACAATTAGGTCTCAATTCTTACGTCTCTGATTTTGAGGTTCTGATTCCCATCCTGGCCACCTCACACTGGGCAACAAATCGGTCTAGCAAGAGCCGGACGGCCCAACGAGGCCAACAGAACCACATCATCTGAAAAAAGTAGAGATCCAATCTTGAGGAACCGGATCCCTCCAACCGTTAAACTGTGTCTAGAAATTTTGTCCTTAAAGTAATGAAAAGAAATGGTGACAAAAGGCAGCCTCGGTTTCAATAATATGTAAGAGTAAAACATTTAATCAAAAATCATTATGGTGAGTTTGTCAAATAAAAAGTTGATTTTCAGATTAAAATTTTATTTCTGGGTTTAATTGGATTAATAATTTTAAAAAAGACTCAGTAAAGTTAAAACATTCTAAAGCTGGTCACTTTAAAAATGATAAAATATTCAAAGCACTTTGAATATATTTGCTTTTTCTTATTTTTAATAAATGTGAAAGTGTCGAGCTTTTAATTGAATTTTTTTTTAATTTGTCAGAACATTTTGAACTTTTGCTTTTAACCAAAAACCATCGGATAAAATCCTAAAGATTTAATTAGAACATCAGCAAAAGTTCATTCAAAGTTTTTACATTAAATAAAACTTTTTACTGTTTAAACCTGAACATTAAAAACTTTTAAGCTGCTAATGAAATAGTTTTTATGTTTCCGTCGTTCTTCATTCTGATCATAAAACTTCTTCACCATCACGACGACAATCCATTAAACCAGAAAAAGATTCAAACCTGAAATAACAAACTTAAAACTAAGTAAAAATGGAATTCAAAACTAAAATAGCAGAACCTGATGCATGGATGTCAGAGGCCGGAAATTCATCTGCAAAAAAAACAGAAACCTGGATGAAACAGGACGTGACAGACCGATGGGAAACGGACCTAAATCCTAAAGAAAAGATGTTAGAGCAATGGTCGATGATGGGACTGTTTAAGAGGCCTATTGTCTTTAATAAGAATCTGAAAGATCCTGTTTGAATTTAAAAAATCAATCAGAAGTCCATTCGATATAAAATCATAAGGTTTTAGTTCCTGCTGTCTTGCAGGTTGGCCCGGCTGTTCAAAGGCTGTGGGAGTAAAACCCAGACAGAAAATCCAGTATGGAGACCCATAGGCAGCTGGGTGAGCGCTCCGATGCTTTCTGGCACCTCCTGCAGCGACGCTGACACCGGCTTGATCCATTTTCCTTTCAGTTGGACTCTGTCAGTAACGCCTAGAGATGGATCCTGGCACAGGATCTCCATAACACTTGCCCAGGCCTGCACCTGAGGACGTTGCCCCAGCTTTGCTGTCTCGGCGCGTATAACTGGTATCAGTCACCAACAGATACCAGTTATATGCTCATAGCCGGACGCTAGGGGTTGCTCTCGACAGTAGGAGGAGTTCCATGACTCCACTGGGTCGTTACCGCCTGCCTCAATCCGGGCTGCCCCCGGGCAATAAGGTACCACCCTGTCACTACTCGCTTGCTTCACCAGGTGCATGAAGCTTAGACAATATCGACAGGCTAGTTGTTAAACTGAGCACCTTGGGCAGACTCCAAGGTCTTTGGAGACAGAAGAATGCCAACAAAATTATCAGGAGCCTAAAACACAAAAGATGGAGAATTCTATCCTTAAGCTGGAGTTACATCCTACAGGCAGAACGGACGAACAACCCCGTTAGTATGAAGACCTGTCTTGGTTTTTTTCTGGTCACTTCTGAGTTTGTCTTTATCTCCTAGCAACCGTGCATGCCCACTGTTTGCTTGTTTTGAGCCCATTCGTATGGGTGTTGCACGACAGAGTGTAAATCTTTTTTCAGGCCACAACAACAATGTTAGAGCAATTTGAATCCATAGAAGTAGCAAAAATTGTGACACGGATCAGTTCACAATAACCAGGATGCTGCATCGGTACGTGGTGATGAAGAAAGAGCCGAAAAGCAAAGCTCTCGATTTACCAGTTGATCTCCGTTCCTACCCTCACCCTGGTAACCAAGATCTACATTTCTACCCTCACCATGGTAACTAGGATCTAAGTTCCTACCCTCACTATGGTAACCAGGATCTACATTCCTACCCTCACCATGGTAACCAGGATCTACATTCCTACCCTCACCATGGTAACCAGGATCTATGTTCCTACCCTCACCATGGTAACCAAGATCTACATTCCTACTCTCACCATGGTAACCAGGATCTACGTTCCTACCCTCACCATGGTAACCAGGATCTACATTCCTACCCTCACCATGGTAACCAGGATCTACGTTCCTACCCTCACCATGGTAACCAGGATCTACATTCCTACCCTCACCATGGTAACCAGGATGTACGTTCCTACCCTCACCATGGTAACCAAGATCTACATTCCTACTCTCACCATGGTAACCAGGATCTACGTTCCTACCCTCACCATGGTAACCAGGATCTACATTCCTACCCTCACCATGGTAACCAGGATCTACATTCCTACCCTCACCATGGTAACCAGGATCTATGTTCCTACCCTCACCATGGTAACCAGGATGTACGTTCCTATCCTCACCATGGTAACAAGGATCTATGTTCCTACTCTCCCTATGGTAACTGGCTGTGCGGGGTGAACGAAAGAATGAGATCACAGATACAAGCGGCTGAAATGATCTTCCTCTGCAGGTTGGCCGGGCTTTTGCTCAAAACTAGCGTGAGGAGCTCTGCCTTCCGGGAGGAGCTCGCAGTAGAGCCCTTGTCCCTCCGGGTCAAGAAAAGCCTGATGGGGTGATTCGGGCTTCTGGTTAGGCTGTCGTCTGAATGCTTCGCTGGTATTTTTTCCCACTTGGAGGAGACTCAGAGGCAGACCCTAGTTCTCCTGAAGGGACTATGACTGGGAAAGCAGACTGGGAAACACCTCGGGATCCTCCCAGGTGAGCTGGAGGATGCAGCTGGGTTCCGGCTCCAGATAAGTGAAAGACAACAAAACGGAAATATTTTTATGCTTTTATTTTAGTGTGTTTACAGAAATACTGCTGAGACACCTGCACTGACACAGGTCTTGTTTATGGTTAAATGTGGGGGGAGAACAAAACCTACGGCCAAGAACAACCAGGTGTTGGAGTAGTTTACAACACAGGACAGGAAAGCTGGCAAATTCCTCAAACCTGTATGAATGAAGAAAAAAATATTTCCCATTTTTGATGTAAGAATAAAGTTCAAACGTGGTCAAAAACCTCCAAAAAGTTCATTCAATCCTCTTTAAATCATTTGATGTAATTTCCAGATTTTCTAAAGTAATAGAGCTTCTATAACATATACATTATTAAATTGAATTAAATTCTATAGTTATAATTTCCACATGTTTCTAATCAGATTTGAAAAGTTTGATTCAGAAAAGCAACTCAAACACACTCAGTCTCTCACATAAGAACCAGCAGAGTTCCTGAAAAAAAGAAAAAAGCAGGTAATTTATCTGTAATTTGGCATGAAAAGGAGATATGGCACTTTGAGCTGCTGGGATGAGGAAATTAAACGCTCCCTCCAAAATCCAAATTAGATGCGTGGGCAGCACTTAGAAGGGAATATTGTCCCGTTAATGCTCCCCTGTGAAAGGTAAATGAAATGTTCTGTTTTTAGCTTCATGGCAGCTTGTCTCTGATAAAGACAAGCAGGTTGTAATAAAGCAGGAGCTTTCAGAGGAGCTCTGTATCTCCTTCATGTCATCTCAGACTCTGTAAACAGTTAGTTAGGAACACAGATCTACTATCTGTGACCAAACTCGGTAAACAACAAGGGCTTTGCCCTCATTAGCTCAGTCACGTCCACCCGCATGCAAAACCTCTTTACCTGATCACACAGATTACACCCTGGTGTCAGTGAGTGGACACGAAGAGGGCCTGTTAGCATATGCTAAATTTCATCACATCCTGTGTTAACGTGACAACGAAAGACTCAAGACTTATGAATAAATGATGGGTACCATTCTGGAGTCACCGCTGGAATCATGGAAACTGTCTAGAATCAGACTGAGATGGTTTGGACATGTGCAGAGGAGAGAGAGAGAGTACATCAGAAGAAGGATGCTGGGTTTGGAACCACCAGGAAAGAGGACTAGAGGAAGACCAAAGAGGAGGTTCATGGATACAGTGAAGGAAGACATGAAGATAGTTGGTGTGAAAAAAGAGGATGCAGGAGATAGGGTTAGATGGAGGAAACTGACTTGATGTGGCGCCCCCTGAAGGTAAATGATGAAAGAAGAAGAAGACCGCAGGAATCATGCGTATGATTCCGCTAACAGATTGTGGAGGAAAGACAAAGCACTTGGTCCATCCGTGTGTCTGTCCATATTCTCCACAATAGAAACTGCACATAAAACCCATTCATTTTCTCAAAAGCAGACAGCGCACCTTCTAACCCGATATGAATCAGTATTAGTTTTGGCTACTGGCCTCTTGAGGCAACACCAAAGTGACAGCAATAAAAATGCCAGTAAAAGTATTGTTCAAATTCCAGCCACAAACCATTTATGAGTATAAAGACCCCAAAATGTCTTCTTTCAAGAGGTACACTTACAAGGAGGAGTTCAGTCACGTCGTAGAACATGTAAGAAGAGCAGCAGTCAGGGAATTCAATATTAATGAATCAAGATGACCGGCGCCAAGTAAAGAAGATTAAACAGAGGCTCGAGAAGCATCCTAACCAGATAACTGAAACACCCCATCTGGCTTCTCTCGACTCAGAGGAGCAATGGATCTACTCCGAGCTCCTCCCAGAGGGCCGAGCTACTCTATGTCTGAGGGAGAACCCAGCCACCCTGCAGAGAAAACTCATTTTAGCCACTTGTATCCCCAATCTCGTTCTTTCAGTCACCATCCACACTGGTTACCATGGTGAGGGTAGGAACGTAGATCCTGGTTACCATGGTGAGGGCAGGAAGTAGATCCTGGTTACCATGGTGATGGTTGGAAAGTAGATCCTGGTTACCACGGTGAGGGTAGGAACGTAGATCCTGGTTACCATGGTGATGGTTGGAAAGTAGATCCTGGTTATCATGGTGAGGGTAGGAACGTAGATCCTGGTTACCATGGTGATGGTTGGAAAGTAGATCCTGGTTACCACGGTGAGGGTAGGAACGTAGATCCTGGTTACCATGGTGAGGGTAGGAACGTAGATCCTGGTTACCATGGTGAGGGTAGGAACGTAGATCCTAGTTACCATGGTCAGGGTAGGAACGTAGATCCTGGTTACCATGGTGAGGGTAGGAACGTAGATCCTGGTTACCATGGTCAGGGTAGGAACGTAGATCCTGGTTACCATGGTGAGGGTAGGAACGTAGATCCTGGTTACCATGGTGAGGGTAGGAACGTAGATCCTGGTTACCATGGTGAGGGTAGGAACGTAGATCCTGGTTACCATGGTGAGGGTAGGAACGTAGATCCTGGTTACCATGGTGAGGGTAGGAACGTAGATCCTGGTTACCATGGTCAGGGTAGGAACGTAGATCCTGGTTACCACGGTGAGGGTAGGAAGGTAGATCCTGGTCACCAGGGTGAGGGTAGGAACGTAGATCCTGGTTACCATGGTGAGGGTAGGAACGTAGATCCTGGTTACCATGGTGAGGGTAGGAACGTAGATCCTGGTTACCATGGTGAGGGTAGGAACGTAGATCCTGGTTACCATGGTGAGGGTAGGAACGTAGATCCTGGTTACCATGGTGAGGGTAGGAACGTAGATCCTGGTTACCATGGTGAGGGTAGGAACGTAGATCCTGGTTACCATGGTGAGAGCAGGAACGTAGATCCTGGTTGCCATGGTGAGGGTAGGAACGTAGATCCTGGTCACCATGGTGAGAGCAGGAACGTAGATCCTGGTTACCATGGTGAGGGTAGGAACGTAGATCCTCGTCACCATGGTGAGAGCAGGAACGTAGATCCTGGTTGCCATGGTGAGGGTAGGAACGTAGATCCTGGTCACCATGGTGAGAGTAGGAACGTAGATCCTGGTTGCCATGGTGAGGGTAGGAACGTAGATCCTGGTCACCATGGTGAGGGTAGGAACGTAGATCCTGGTCACCATGGTGAGAGTAGGAACGTAGATCCTGGTTACCATGGTGAGGGTAGGAACGTAGATCCTGGTTACCATGGTGAGGGTTGGAACATAGATCGTTTTTGCAGATGATAGTGTTCACAGTGGAGGAAGGATGGAGAAGGAGATCGACAGAGGGATCGGTGCAGCGTCTGCAATAATCAGGATGCTCCATTGTAGTGAAAAAAGAGCTGAGCCAAAAAGCAAAGCTCTGGATTTATCAGTCAAACTACTTGTAACTTTTAATCTTGCTGTAACTTTTAATACGTGGCCTATTTCTGTGGTCAGGAACCAGACAGGGACAGGGTGTGATGGTATGCAGGGTCTGCAGGGAGGAGCGTAGAACCCACAGGGTGGACGGTACTCTACAAGGACATGTCAGACAGAGTAGCAGCCTTGCCAACCGTCTCAGAAGAGAAGCCCACATTCCTGAGCTGGTCAATAGGATGGGTTTAAAGAAGATGGAAAAACAAATCGATATGGCAGGTGGGCATGTCTGGTTGGGACGTAAAGTGGGGGTGATGGATTCCTTTGTCCTGCGTGACAACAGTAAATCAATTCCATTTACTGGTGCTTTTTAAAGTAGAGTTCAGCCTCAAAGCTTATACATTTATTCAAGTGTATTGAACGACCTCAATCTTTAACTAAGATGGAAAAAAAGAAAGAAAAGTAAAGAAAAAATAAACGTTTCAGATACCAGTCAATATTTCATTTCGTTTTGGACTCTTGATATGAATAAAAACTCTTTTTATTTCTCTCTTCAGAAACTCCTGATGTTTATGCTTATTTTTAATGTTTTCTGCGTTTAAAAGACAAATTTAGTGAAATGGAGTTAAATTCTGTTCAAATAGGAGAATTTTAAACAGTCTGAACTGATTTTAAAGAACTTAGAAAATCTGTTTTAAACTTACTTTCTGTGTTTACGTTTAAACAGCCAATCACACGTTCCAGAAACAGCCCGTCACGGTTCGGACCAATCAATCTTAATCATAACTGAGTCAGACAGAGAACGTGTTGCTAGTTTGAATCCTAGAAGATCTCAGATTAGTTTTTATTCTCTAGAACTTTCTTAGGTGTTCTGACGGTGACCTGAACAAGTGTGTCCTGCACATACCTCCATATATGGTCATAAATCTATAAATAAGAGACTGTTCCTAAAAACAAAATCTAAAAATGAAGCTATAGAGTTTATTAACTCAGCGTGGAGGCTGGAGACGCGGGGCGGCTTCCTGAGAGACGTCTAAAGAAAATGTGTCAGAAAAACAAAAAGAACAGGTGGAGAAAAACTAGAAAACCAACCATCTTGAACTGTCTGGTGGAGCTCAGAGGTTAGTGCAGCTTGATTGGTGGTGTAAGTTACCAGGACACGCCCACCATGGCAGGAATGTTTCTGGAATGTCCAGAAAAAACTCTTAATCAAATTCTGGGTGTTAAAAGAAGTCACCATCATGGCAGCAGCAGGGATTTACAACGCAAGCTGGTCCGAGTGCTTCTGTCATGTTTCATTTTAGATCAGCAACAAGGTCAGGGATTACATGCAATAACTAACATGTGCAGCGACGGAGAAAAGAGAAAAAAGATAACGGCGTGACATGAATACAAGCGTCCGTCGGCCATGTTTGTAGTTCTGTATCTGAAAAAAGAAGATAAACCATGCTATACAGTACGTGTTGGTAACAATTCCCCAGATTGAGAATTTAAAGACCGTATTTAGAAAGTTTATCTGGTAAAAGTTTGTTTTTACGATCTATTTTCCAGACCAAACTGACTGTTCGGGTGCTTTACGTTACATCCAGTCCACAACAGAAGGAACCATAAGTATCCACCCACTGAGGAGCGAGTGAACCCCAAAGCTGTGAGGTCAGACTGTTTCTGTAGAGATAAAGAAGCAGTCTGATGGATTCAGGATAGTTTTCACGTGCAGTGGATCCAGAAAACTGATGGCCAGCTGCTGATGCTCCAACCTCCTGGAGCAGGGTTAGAAACCTCATCATGACTCCACCGGCCCAAACAAGCAGACAAACAAAGAGACGTGTGTAATAATAAGTTTGGCCTTTCCGTGTGTGTGTGTGTGTGTGTGTGTGTGTGAGGAGGATGGGGTTCAGTCGACATGACTGCGATGATCACAGAGACCTCCATGGATGACGTCTGTTTGAAACCCACGAGCCTTAATAACCAGAGTGAGGGTTAAAAGTCTTCTGTTTTCATTTGTTTAAAAGGAGGTCGTCCTCTCTGGAAGGATGCACGCAGAGCAGGTGATGATCCTGCAGGGAAACCCCCCCAGTCTGCATTCAGACCGTCTCCCAAACCAACAGTGACCTTTGCTTAAAGGACAGCAGAGCATGCAGGGGACTGAGCGTGGCCTCTTTTCCAGCTGACCTTTGAAAAACGGAGCTATTATATTACCTCCGGCCCACCTTCATCAGCACACTGAAATACTAGTTCAGACTATTTAACTGTGACCTCAGCATATTATGTTGTTTAGAGAGATGGGGGAGGAGGGGGACAATGAGAAAACAGCCGGTGGGTGTTTGATCATCACACAGACCAACACCGCTTTCACTGTGCATGCAAAACATATTAAACCTCCGAGCTAACGTACGTCTGACCTGATCGTGTAGCCTGATCCACCTCAGACTCTCTGAACCTAACCCGTTAGCTCAAATCAAATGATTAATGAGAATCATTAAATGAATCTGGTGAATAAAACTTGTTAAAGAGTCCAAAGAGAGAAGTTGGAAGCCAAAGTTCAACCTGATGAATAGTTTTTTAGGTCCTGGACTGAATCCATCCATTATGTTCCCAGTTTCTCCTCTGGGCTCAAACGGGGGGCGGGGGGCAGAACTTCAGCTAAACTTAACAGACTTTCTTCTTCTTGGCTCAGCTCCGAGACAGGGCATCCCTAAAGCTGGTGGACACTAAGTTTCCTTCTAGCGTTCTGCCTTAAAAAAAAAAAAAAAACCATTAGGGACAATAAAACATGTCTGAACCACTGGATGCCAGCGGTACGATCTCAGAGAACACAGAACCTGGTGACGATGGGTGAAGATAGAAATATGGACACACTGAGAAATCAAAACCTCTTTTCAGCCACTGTAGACATCTCATCCATCCTCCTGTAAACCATCTCCATCTTTCCCTCAGCTGGACATGTGCCGTCTGGAAGCCATCCAGACTCGTGTATGACGATGTGGAGGGATCAGACAACTTGGAAGGGTCACCATCATGGCAGCAGCAGGAGGGCAGAACGGCAGCACCACAGGGAGAGGGCCCAAACGTGATGCACAGCAGAATGATCCAAATCATGATGAGAAGGACACCAGGGCCCAAACAATCCGGGGGAAGACGAGACACTGCTGGAGACATCAGGGAGAGGACACTGGGACCAGGTGTGATTGGTTAGGACAGGGGACTTGAGTTATCGTGATAGGGTAATGTGGTTTGGTGTAAGGCGTTAGGTGGTGGGTGCGTTGGGCTTTGCTCCGGGGCTAGGTGAGGGACATAGGACTGTCTTCTGGATACGGTGGTGGGGTTTTGTGAGAGTGGTTCGTTGGGTGGCAGTAATGCTTCACGAGGTGGGTTCCACCATTAAAACTCCAAAAGAAAAAGAAGAAGAATTAGGACAGAGGGACAGATTTGGAGGGAGAAATGTTCCAGAAGAGAGGAGCATCGTGACATGGTATGAGGCATGAAGGATGTTTTATTCTGGTTGTAATCTAAGTCAGTCTTCTTCTTTCTCCTGCATCCTCTTCGGTCACACCAACTATCTTCATGTCTTCCTTCACTGTATCCATGAACCTCCTCTTTGGTCTTCCTCTAGTCCTCTTTCCTGGTGGTTCCAAACCCAGCATCCTTCTTCTGATGTACTCTCTCTCTCTCTCCTCTGCACATGTCCAAACCATCTCAGTCTGACCTCTCTGACTTTAAAACCTCTAACATGTGCTGTTCCTCTGATCCTGTCCATCCTGGTCACTCCCAGAGAGATCCAGTATTATGGTTTATATGATTACGATGAACCAAAACGAGGCGTCTGAGCAGGGACAGAAAAGTGTCAATGATTACATGAACATGTCTTTTCTGTTACTTTTTGGACCTCATCGACTCTCTAAAAGCTGCATTTAGCAGAATGTTTACACATCTATGTACAAGACAACCGAAGCTTTCTCTTGGAAACCTTTTTTTTTTTTTTTGTAGATCCATGAGGACTCGTGTCTTTTCTCCAGACAGAAATCAATAATGTCTCTGGTTGTTTTTATCAAAAACTTTATTTATAATCAGTCAGACTTGAAAGTCCTGCACTTCCTGGTAAAAAAAAATGTCTACTGACGATAAAGACGTGCTCATCGTGTGATGGTGAGAGCATCACAAAAACGTGTTGAGACACCGATTTTTACGCAAGTCCAGTGGTTGATAAACGTGGCAGAGTGTGTGGCAACTCATGAGCTGCCAGACACACATTTATTAGTGAGAGATGAGTGTCGCCGCATCGGTCCATCGTGGTGAAGAGAGAGCTGAGCCGAAAAGCAAAGCTCTCGATTTACAAGTTGATCTATGTTCCTACTCTCACCATGGTAACCAGGATCTACATTCCTACCCTCACCATGGTAACCAGGATCTACGTTCCTACCCTCACCATGGTAACCAGGATCTATGTTCCTACCCTCACCATGGTAACCAGGATCTATGTTCCTACCCTCACCATCGTAACCAGGATCTACATTCCTACCCTCACCATGGTAACCAGGATCTACGTTCCTACCCTCACCATGGTAACCAGGATCTACGTTCCTACCCTCACCATGGTAACCAGTATCTACGTTCCTACCCTCACCATGGTAACCAGGATCTACGTTCCTACCCTCACCATGGTAACCAGGATCTACGTTCCTACCCTCACCATGGTAACCAGGATCTACATTCCTACCCTCACCATGGTAACCAGGATCTACGTTCCTACCCTCACCATGGTAACCAGCTGTGGGTGGTGACCGAAAGAATGAGATCGCGGGTACAAGCGGCCGAAATGAGCTTCCTCCGCAGGGTGGCTGGGCTCTCACTCAGAGATCGGGTGAGGAGCTCTGCCATCCGGGAGGAGCTCAGTGTCGAGCCGCTCCTCCTCCAGGTCGAGATGAGCCAGATGGGGTGGTTCGGGCATCTGGTCAGGATGCCCCCCGAGCGCCTCGCGGGCGAGGTGTTTTGGGCACGTCCCACCAGGAGGAGACCAAGGGGCAGACCCCGGACCCACTGGAGAGACTATGTCTCACAGCTGGCCGGGGAACGACTTGGGATCCTTCCAGGTGAGCTGGAGGATGCAGCCGGGGAGAGAGAGGCCTGGGCTGCCCGTTTGAGGCTGTTGCTCCCGCGACCCGACCCCGGAACAAGCGGAAGATGACGGAACGGAGATGAGTGTGTGTCGTCACAGAGTTGCTTCGATGTCCGCCTCCCACTCTGCTGTCTTTAGATTGTGAACACTTTAACCTTGTTCATTAGAATACCTTTGCATCCCATCATCTGCATGGTTCATATTTAGCGTTCGAGATGTGTGGTTGATTTAAAATCAGGTGGAATTTTTAAAACTTTTGTTACGTGAAGAGAGTACTGACCGTTTTCATAAACCCCAAATCTGTGTTGTAAACATCCCCGTAGAGCTGAAGGAAAACGTTTTCTCAGCCAAGGACATATTTAATTCTTAGTAAATGAGACCTCTGGTCCAGCTGGACCAGATGATGTTAGCTATCACAGATGATAGCTAACATCATCTGTGAAATTCCACCATGACTTTTGTGTCTCCGTGGCATTCATAATGGTGTCCCTGCTGGATCAGAGTGGAACTGCCCCAGGACTTGGCTGGCGATGAAGATTAGTAATGAACTTTGGCCTGTGAGCGACCACTCGTTCTGCACTCATCCGTTCTCTCCAGGATGTCCCGGTGGGAGCAGCTCAGTGTCTGCGATGTGCTCCTTGCGGGGGCAGCGCGGTCCCAGGCCTTGGCATTTAAATGCCATTTCATATTTCAGGAAAGGGGAACACAACAGATGGCCAACTGGACAGCCACGATGAGCCTTCTGGTGCCATCCTTCTGCCACATATGCTTCACCCTGCGGCTTAGACTTCCTGGAGATCGCAGATTCTCACAGCCGTCACTATGACAACCCCAAAATGTGTAGCACAGACACACAGACGCATAAAAGCTCTTTTGTAGCCATAATCACCATGTAAGGCATCCCAGAGCCGTTGTAGACGATTGTTTTATCAATCCAACACATTTTGGCAGCGCCGCCTTTGGGTGCCGGCCACCGCTTCCTCTCGGCTTCCCAAACATCCACATTTCACATGTCATGAAGCCAAATTGTTGGAACACGATGATAAGATGCATCTGGGTCAGCAAAGACAAAAGCCGGCTGCCGAACAAATGAATTTCACTCTCTGTTTGTGTCTAGATAATCACGGGCATTTCTGAGCACAATCCGGCGGTCACGCTTTGAAACTGCTCCTCTGGCTCGGCGAGGAACTAACCGCAGAATACCTGCAGAGCTCACGCTATCGATCCCACTGCCCTCTAACGGGGTGTGGTGGAGCGATGGAATGCCACAAAGCTGCTTTGAAGAAATAAAATGTCAATAACAAACACATTATGCGGCCAATTGGTTTATTTTCAAGGTCAGAAAACAGTTCAAAAGCCCAATTGTTCAGAGAAAACAGAAATAATTTTATTACTAACTTGTTTGTTTTTCGTTTACTTTTAGAAGCACAGAAAGTTTTTCTGAAACTCTAAAGAATGAAATAAACGCTCAGTGTGAGTCTTTTGTTTTTATAAGTAGATTATTCATATTTACACCTTAAAAACTAGTTTAATTTGAGCAACAACTAATCATTATGCAGAAAACGACATCATTTATTTTCTAATAACAATGATTGCATGACTGGTTAAGATTAAAATATTCTAACAAATACAGTTAGTGACACCTCTCATGATGAGAAAACAATCTCAGTAATTAGAGGTCGCCGGAGGGAGCTTTTATAATGACGGACCAAAATGGATCCTCATCTGATGAAAGACAATCAGAAAAATATCTTATTGTCTTTAAAATGCTTTAGTGAGAAAATGTTTCTTTAAAAAGACGACAACCATCAATTAGAACAAATGTTTATGCTAAAGAAAACAAAGAGGAAAGAATAAAACCTGGACTGATTCACAGCTGAGTTTACGGTTCTCTTACGATCAAAACGTCTCAATCTTAGTGGTTCCTAGGATTTCTAAAAGTCCCGTTGGAGGTAGAGCCTTTAGCTACCAAGCTCCAGTTTTATGGAATAAGCTCCCAGCTCAAGTGAGAGAGGCAGACAGTGTTCCTACATTTAAAGGGAGGCTTAAAGCATTCCTGTTTGAACCAGCTTATCAACAGAACAGATAGAAACAGAGACATTTAGCTGCTGATAGATCCTAGAAGCTGGTAAAGTACCAGTACCATCGGGTTCTGACCTCTAATTCTACCTACTATTCTCTACCAGACTACCTTGACCGCTTGATGTATCCACATCATCCTTGGCTGATCCCTGCTTTCCATCTCATTCTGTCATGAGTCCCTCCCCTAGTAACAGAGAGAGCACTGGACCTTCCCTTATCAGCCTGATTAGGGACACCTGGGAATGATTAATGACATACACCTGTGGAAGCACGTTTTTATAGAGTCCTCTTTATGCAAGGCAGCGTGCTATCTTGTTTAAATCTGTGTCTGGAAAAAGTGAGTTGTGTCTTAAGGAGCTGTTGAACTCTCCTGCAGGAGCTGACCATTGTATACGGGCTATTGGGAACTTTCTAGAGTCGAGTGGAGGATGCCTCTGGATGTAGTAGTGAATCCTACGTGCAGTTCCTGAACAAACCAGAAAGGCAGCAATGTGCTGAGTGGCATGTAGTCTGCCAGAAATAATAATAATAAGAAGACGTCTTTGTCGGGTCATTGTCACCACCAACATCGCTTCCAGCCAGACCATGATCTCTGTTTTATTATTTGAACTTTTGATCCTGAGTTAATCTTGTGCCCTTTGCCTTACAGACTTACTGGACTTTTTTTGCCTTACCGGACTTTTGTTAAATAATTCCTGTTTTGTTGTCCTGCATTTGGGTCCTCCTCCTTCCACGTCCCCACGCTATGACACTTTCATTGTTTCCTAATGTCTTTTTATTATTTTTTACACCACTAGTTGGTACAGTGTGATTCACATGTTGTCCAAATATATGTAACTCTTTGTAACTAATTTGTAACTTTTAACTTAAGTGGAAGAGTACCTACGGCTTGTCTGCGTTAAGGGGATTCCAAAAATAAACAAACACTGGGGGTTTAAATGCTGTGACTGATGAGCTTCCCAGATGTGCTGGATGTACACAAGAAGCATTTCAAAAAACAGTGAAACAGAAAGCAGGTCCAGAAAATCTTTAATGACAACATTGCAACAAAAAGCGGTCCCACCTTCACTCTGAACTCCTCTGTCACACCTACAGCTCACCTCAGCACTGTCTTACAGTCCTCATTCATGTCCTGCACTGTTCTAACGACAATGATCCTCCTCTCTTTAGGAACATTCCTCCTTCCAAATCTGCCCGGTGCCCTATTTCAGAACACCTGCTCCCAATTTATCTCTCCCTGATGTGTGCACCAGGGTCTCATCTTCCCCCTGGGTAATTAATCCCTGGTGTCCATCACTCTGGTGTCAGATCTTTTCTCCTGCCACAGTCATGATCATGTCCCTCCACGTCTGGTCCCTTCGCCTTATGGTTCCCGTTCGATGGCTCTTCTATATGGTCTTTCCTAGACAGCCCAGGTTTGCTTCACGGCTGCCCACGCTTAACCCTCTTCCCTAATAAACTGGCTTTCCTTCTCAGTCCTACATGTCCAACTTAAACACCTCATGACACTAACATACTTCTGTCTTTTCAGACTCAGTGGGATTCGATCCCGCGAACTTCCAGAGAACTTCCAGAGAACTTCCAGAGAACTTCCAGAGAACTTCCAGAGAACTTCCGGTCCAAGGGCAAACGTTCTACCACTAAGCCATCGCCTTCCCACTAAACATGTCTTCACTCAATAATTAAAGTCCTGTTTTAAACACCGCTCGCTCATTAATCCACAAACATACAAAAATCAACTAATATTTTTTCTCTGCTCACTGGTTCAGTAATCAGTAATAAATCACTGATTCCCACTTGTCCAAAAAACCATCATAACGAGCGGAAAAAAAAGCAACATAAACTAGAAAATGACCAAACTTCAATAAAAATGTGTCAAATATCATGCAAAATGTTTCTCTCGATGGAAAAAGTTGTCCAATAAAACCTCCTGGATTTATAAAAGGTGGGTTTCTGGTTGTGTTTGGAGTGATTTCAGACATCTTGTGATTATTTTTGGACCATCTCTCAGTAAATCTGTTCTAATAAAGCAGTGAAATGTGTTTATAAGAGTTTTCCACATTCTCATCTTAATATTTTGGTCAGACACATGAGTAATTACAGCAACACAGCAGCTCATTATCTGCATTCTGTTGTTCTATCAGTCCTCTCTCTGGGGACAGCGAGCCATGGCATCTTCATGCCCTTGCCAATACTTTGTGGAACAAACAAAGTTGTGAGGCAGAACCAGGAACTAATTTCATTAACGGCTGCCATTTGTGACTGATTACAGGCTGTTCTCAGTGGCTAGCAAGCGCGCCCAAAGTTCTGGGAGGTTAATAACCAGTAACAATCAATTACTTATCCAATCTGATATGATCAATGGGGTTTCCAATCAGAGAGACATGGAAATGAAGAGACCAGCACCTCCCATAGGCTGGATGCTTCCTGGCAGCATGAAGCTGAATCAGTCCCAAATTCCTAACAGCAGAGCATCTGTACATGCTCAAACACACACACAACACACACACACACAGCAAACAGGAAGAAAATCATGTTAAACAGTTTATTTCAGTGAAAACTTGTATTTAATGTGTAGAGCGTTGGCTGAGTGCAGAACCACAGAGCAAATCAGAGAAGCATGTGCACCGTAACGTCTTCATTAGTGGCCCCGCCAAGCACTTCCATACATATCAGAGCTGATTATTCTAATGGATGTCCAGCCATTATTCACACATCACAGAGCCAGCCTGGCCTTGTTATCTCTGACAGGACAACCTCTGGTCACCGTGAAGTCTTAAATCACATCCTGAAAGTGCTTCCTTCCGGACCTCGCTGGCCTCTCTTAAAGGTCTCAGTCACCAGCCAACATTCGAACCAGCTTCTTAAACCTCTGTGGGGGTAAAAGCAGCCGCAGCACCGCTGAGGTTTAAATGTTTTCTGCTCCAGTTGTCTGGATGAACAGAGCTAAAGGAAAACCATGAGTCAAACGCATCTGGGATTCAGTCTTTGCTTGGAAATATGAGACACCGTCGAGCGTATTCCGAGAGAGGTTTGATCTTTTTATTATTTCATGCAAAGCGAGGTTAGACTGAATAAAAGCAAACACTTAGTAATAAACCATTCATTTCCCTCCTCGACCTTCAACAGAACTCCATCTGAATCAATCCACCACTCAATAACTATTTTATGGTTGTAAAGCTATCTCATTATTTACTGTGAATAGCTGCTGAATCACAGATAAAAATTCTACAATAAATAGTTTTACTCAGTGAAGACGTCAGAAACACAAACAAATGAAATGGCAAAAATATTTGGTAAAAAAAGCAACATTTTATTCAATAAAAATATGGATTGTTTGAGGACAAACTAATCTTTTTCTGTCGTCACTGATGCTGAAAGTTCAGTCAGTCCTGTTTCTGCTGCGTGCTTCAGGACTTCGATGTGCACTCTTTACAACTTCCCATCACATTACTGGAAAATGACTTCATGAAAGGCACAAAGGGTAGAAGAGTGACCCCACAGAGCAGGAGCACCAGGGTCCAAATACAGCTGCTCCAGACTCTAAAAGCACATCCTGGATCCACCACAACCACATGGTGGATCAGGATTGTACAATGGTCTGACCCGCGCATGTCCAGGAGTTTCACTTATAAAACATCACAGTCAGTCACCTTCTTATGCATCTATCCCTTACAGCTTTGCGAAGTGCCTGATTCAAGGCGATACACCCCGGGTACACCCCGAACAGGTTGCCAGTCTGTCACGGGGCCACACACATATAATCATCCACACACACACTCACACACTCCTTGGGGCAATTAGGCACCAGCCAAACGACCTAGCATGCATGTTTCTGAAGGGTGGGAGGAAACCGGAGTACCCGGAGAAAACCCAGACAGACACGGGGAGAATGCAAACACCACACAGAAAGGACAGTGTTCCAAACCTCGTCCCCACCCGTGACTCAAACCCTCGACATTCTTGCTGCGAGGCTACTGTGCTACCCACTGCGCCACCGTGCCACCCTGTCATTTATAAAACATGCTTTTGCATGTACGAACTCACACACAGCAATTTGTAAAAGTATCAGGTGTGATGTGTGATAGAAGAGTTTCATCTAAAATGAAAGGAAAAGTGTTGAAAACCGTGGTGAGAGCGGCCATGCTGATTGGTCTACAGACAGTGTGGTGAGAGCGGCCCTGCTGATTGGTCTAGAGACAGTGTGGTGAGAGCGGTCGTGCTGATTGGTCTAGAGACAGTGTGGTGAAAGCGGCCGTGCTGATTGGTCTAGAGACAGTGTGGTGAGAGCGGCCATACTGATTGGTCTAGAGACAGTGTGGTGAGAGCGGTCGTGCTGATTGGTCTACAGACAGTGTGGTGAGAGCGGCCCTGCTGATTGGTCTAGAGACAGTGTGGTGAGAGCGGTCGTGCTGATTGGTCTAGAGACAGTGTGGTGAAAGCGGCCGTGCTGATTGGTCTAGAGACAGTGTGGTGAGAGCGGTCGTGCTGATTGGTCTAGAGACAGTGTGGTGAGAGCGGTCGTGCTGATTGGTCTAGAGACAGTGTGGTGAGAGCGGCCATGCTGATTGGTCTAGAGACAGTGTGGTGAGAGCGGCCATGCTGATTGGTCTAGAGACAGTGTGGTGAGAGCGGCCATGCTGATTGGTCTAGAGACAGTGTGGTGAGAGCGGCCATGCTGATTGGTCTAGAGACAGTGTGGTGAGAGCGGCCATGCTGATTGGTCTAGAGACAGTGTGGTGAGAGCGGCCATGTTGATTGGTCTAGAGACAGTGTGGTGAGAGCGGCCATGCTGATTGGTCTACAGACAGTGTCACTGAGAAAAAGACAGGAAACAGAGATGTTTGTATCAGAGATGAAGATGCTGAGGATCTCTCTGGGAGTGACCAGGATGGACAGGATCAGAGGAACAGCACATGTTAGAGGTTTTAAAGTCAGAGAGGTCAGACTGAGATGGTTTGGACATGTGCAGAGGAGAGAGAGAGAGTACATCAGAAGAAGGATGCTGGGTTTGGAACCACCAGGAAAGAGGACTAGAGGAAGACCAAAGAGGAGGTTCATGGATACAGTGAAGGAAGACATGAAGATAGTTGGTGTGACTGAAGAGGATGCAGCAGATAGGGTTAGATGGAAGGTACTGACTTGCTGTGGTGACCCCTGAAGGGAAATGATGGAAGAAGAAATTATAAAAGTAGTAGTGTGTGTGGACTTCAGTGTAACTCTAAATAAAGTTAAAAGCTGACATATGCAAATATCGCCAAATGAACGTTATCATTATAATAATAATGATAATAATTTTGGGAGAATGGCTCAGTGTGTAAGGCGACCGCCCTGTAACCGGAGGGTTGCTGGTTCGATCCCCCGCTATGAGTTCATGCCGAGATGTCCTTGAGCAAGACACTGAACATCACATTGTATTTGTGATGATACATCAGTTGATGAGGACGTTGTATGACGTTGTACGATATATGTTCAATCAAACATGCTCACACACAGGTTGGAAAGAAAGGACGAGCCTACTGCGTGTCCTTTTATACTGCACACCTGAGGTGGAACTACAAGAGAGCCATAAGAAAACTCAATGTGGCATACGATGACTGTCTGAGGATTCGATTAAAAAGACCAAGATGGGAAAGTGCAAGTCACTCGTTTGTCTCAGCAGGAATCCGGACTTTCAGGCCACTCTGCGCTATTTGATGTACAGTATTATGAGTCGTCTTAATAACTCTGAAAATGTATTATTAGGAGCTTGGTTGATGTGAAACTTAGTACCTCAAAGTACCAGAAAGTATCAGAAAGTACCAGTCTGAACTGTGGAACCAATGGAACAGTAGTTTGATGTAAACAGTGGTTTGATATGTATTTTTCCCCCCTTTTCTCTGTTTTGTTGTTGTTATTTAGTTGTGTCTTTCTGTAAAGGACCTGGATTCTGTAATAAAGTTTATGATGATGAATCGCTGGACCACTTTGCTGGCAGCCAGGATGGGAATCAGTGCCTCAAATGAAAAACCATTGTCCTCACCAAGAGTGGCATGGCCCCTACAGGTCCAGGACAGGATCCTGCCCCAAGAGGCGGAGTTTAAGTATCTCAGGGTTTTGTTCACAGTGAGGGAAGGATGGAGCGGGAGATCAACAGACCGACTGGTGTGGCGTCTGCAATAATCAGGACACTGTATCGATCCGTAAATGAAAAAAGAGACGAGCAAACAAGCAAAGATTTACCAGTCGATCTACATTTCTACCCTCACCATGGTAACCAGGATCTATATTACTACCCTTACCGTGGTAACCAGGATCTACTTTCCTAGCTTCACCATGGTAACCAGGATCTACATTCCTACCCTCACCATGGTAACTAGGATCTACGTTCTTACCCTCACCATGGTAACCAGGATCTACATTCCTACCCTCACCATGATAACCAGGATCTACGTTCCTATCCTCATCATTGTAACTAGGATCTACGTTCCTACCCTCACCATGGTAACCAGGATCTACATTCCTATCCTCACCATGGTAACCAGGATCTACGTTCCTACCATCACCATGGTAACCATGATCTACATTCCTACCCTCACCATGGTAACTAGGATCTACGTTCTTACCCTCACCATGGTAACCAGGATCTACATTCCTACCCTCACCATGATAACCAGGATCTACGTTCCTACCATCACCATGGTAACCATGATCTACATTCCTACCCTCACCATGGTAACCAGGATCTAGGTTCCTACTCTCACCATTCTGACCAGGATGCTTCAGAGAGGCGCAGGCATTATGATGATCTTGTTTAGAGACACAGAGATACAGAACCCTCCTTCACAGAGGAGCTAGCATCATGAGGATCCTTTTCAGGGGCACAGAAATGGAGCTTCAGAGAGGAGCTAGCATCACGATGCTCCTGTTCATAGATACAGATATGGTACCCTGCTTCAGAGAGGAGCTAGCATCACAGTGATCCTGTTCATAGATACAGATATGGTACCCTGCTTCAGAGGGGAGCTAGGATCATGAGGATCCTGTTCATAGATACAGATATGGTACCCTGCTTCAGAGAGGAGCTAGGATCATGAGGATCCTGTTCATAGATACAGATATGCTACCCTGCTTCAGAGAGGAGCTAGCATCACAGTGATCCGGTTCATAGATGCAGATATGGTACCCTGCTTCAGAGAGGAGCTAGGATCATGAGGATCCTTTTCAGGGACACAGAGATGGAACCCTGCCTCACACAGGAGTCAGCGTTATCTCCTACAACATGGCATGCACACAAACACATCACAGTCTTGCTAAATCCTCTGCCGGCTCACAGCAAACAATTGGCCTCCATTGTTGTCACTAAGAGGAACGTCAGCAGGCCTCCCATCCCCCATCGTGCCCCCCCACCCTGCAGCATCCCTCAGTGAGGCAGAGAAAGACAGGGAGAAAACGAGGGAGTGCTGCTGCTTTACCTTTCAGTGTAACGAAGAGATGTAGGCTGTGATTCTTCCTGCTTCTCAGCCTCTGCTAATAACATCATATGACCACAGACCACCTGCTCCTTCTGCTCGGTCATATGAGCACAGAGGAACTCTGGGATTTGTAGGCGTAGGATTCAAGGATTAGATCTAAATCCAACTGAGAATAAGAATCCAGACCATCTGACTGCTGAATCAGAGAATCACAGAGTAATAACACGTACAGGTTTATTAATAGAGGTTAACTACACCAGTATCACCGTGTATCAGTGGATGAATACTGGTAAATATTTATATTAATGTGGATTATCAACAAAGTCTGTCAATTTATTCAATTAATTGTGTTCATTTCCATTAAGGCATCGATTTATTACATCATAAGAAAATAATAACCACTAAGAGAAGCCTGTTTTACACACATAGAACGGCATCGTACCAGCTGGTGGGTCCGTACCCCGTTTTTTTTCTTTCTGGTAATAAAATTGTATAAAAATGTAATCGTCTTCGAAGCAGCAACACTCAACATGTTCAGGAAGTAGAAACTGTTCTGTTTTTCCGTCTGACTCTTCCTGTTTAGGCAGCACGGTGGTGCAGTGGGTAGCACAGTGGCCTCACAGCAAGAAGGTCATGGGTTCGAGGCCCTGAGTGGGAACGAGGCTTAGAACACTGTCCTTTCTGCCTGAAGTTTGCATGTTCTCCCTGTGTTTGCGTGGGTTTTCTCCGGGTACTCTGGTTTCCTCCCATCCTCCAAAGGCATGCATGGTAGGTTGATTGGCCGGTGCCAAATTGCCCCTAGGAATGTGTGTGTGTGTGTGTGTGTGTGTGTGTGTATGTGTGTGTGTGGCCCTGCGACAGACTGGTGACCTGTTCAGGGTGTACCCTACTCCTCGCCTTGAATCAGCCGGGATGGGCTCCGGCACCCCTGCAATCCTGAAATAGATAGACAGATAAGAAGATGACTAAATGACTCTTCCTGTTTACGTCTTTGTTTTTTATCCTGTTTTGTCTTTGTCAGTTTGTGTGTTTCGTTTTGGAAAAAAAAACCCAAGTGTACGTTTCTGTTTGGTGTGGGTGAAAATATAAACAACACTCTCTATGTTTATGATTCAAGTAAATAGAATTAATGTAAATATGAAACATGTCTAACAGTGTTTCACTCTTCTGATTGGTTGAATTCAGATTGTTCTCCTGCTTTGTTAAGGTTGTTTACTTTTGTTGACATGTTTTGAGTTTCAGATACTTCATTTATTTTTATTGGACGTTATGTTTGTGTTTATAAAATAAATGTTTTTATGTGAGTTTTTAATAAATCATTGTGATTATCACACAAATTAGTTTTTCAAATTTTCAAATAATCAGTTGTTTTTTTTAATTGATTCCCAGCCCGAGTGTAAATATCAAGTATAATCTAAATAAAGATGGATGGAAAAAAAGAACAGATGCTCCTACCACTCCTGAGTCATGGGGGGAGCAGTGGCAGACTGACCTCTCTCTGGTTTCTGGATCTTCATGGCCTCATGTTGGATCTCTCTGTTCTCCTCGGACTGCTTGACAGTAAACACCCGTTGCCACCTATAGCGGTGAGGGGTCTCTCCATCTGCTGTAAACAATGCTCATATTATCTTAATTTAATTAATAGTCTTTTCCATGATGTGCTCTGGTTTTCTTATGTACGGTCCTACACTGACAGGTATTTCTAAGTATTTTCTAATTGTTTTCTCACTGCTTTAAAAGCTTCATTTCACTGTCCTCACTTCACTTCAGCTTCTGTCCACGTGTCTCTTTTTTTCCATGTCTTACCGTTTGGTAGATTCTGGTGTTGCTTTGAGTTTAAGTCCACACACTCCCACATCTTTAGAGATCTCTCAATCAGCATAGAAGTTTGCGTACACACTCATTTGTGAGTACTCTTTATAAATGATGACGTTGATGTTTATTCATCACATGTGAGACACCCCGAGTGTTCCGCTGCAGGGCCGTGTGATCTCACAATCAAACCCTGTGTGATGAGTTGGATTGTTTTTATCATGAAGATAAATGGATGTGTTTTATCTGTGTGTGTGATCAGAAGCTCCCCTCCGTTCGTCCATGTGGCTTCCTGACCTCACCAGCTGTCCTGTCCACACTCAGACTGATCCATGTGCTAATCAAGCCGCTAATGACTCCGTTGGAGCGCTGCCAGTCTTTGCTGCTCATGTGATGAAGGAATCACTCATTCCATCTTCCTGATGTTTCCGTGAGATGAGCCATCCCATAACGATAGAGATAAAATCTCTTTTTAACATGTAAAGAGGGGTTCAGTAACAAAGGCGATCCTTGTACGAGTGTAAGAAGATATCCATCTACATTGATTCTTGATCAATGATCCACCTGACTCGTATCCGAGGCAACAGGTCCATCTCTCCTCCGTGCAGTCTAATCCAACACATCTGAAGGATGAATAATCTCTCCACAGTGTCTGTGGAGGGGCTCAGGAAAGGAGACCACCGCCTGGATCCGGAAAGGTGTGGTTCATCCCGCCATCCTTCCTGGATGAAGTTTATTAGTTTATAAACCTGATCTAGTCTGGAATTACAGTGTAAAGGTTTAGAGGTTAAACCGTGACAGTGTGTGTGTGTGTGTGTGTGTGTGTGTGTGTGTGTGTGTGTGTGTGTGTGTGTGTGTGTGTGTGTGTGTGTGTGAGTGTGTGTGTGTGTGTGTGTGTGTGTGTGTGTGTGTGTGTGTGTTGTGTGAGTGTGTGTGTGTGTGTGTCTGTCTGTCTGTCTGTCTCGGTGTGAGTTTGTGTCTGTGTGTGTGTGCATGCGCACGTGTGTGTGAAATCAACATTTACCGTAATTTCCCGACCATAAGGCGCACCTAAAAGTCTCAAATTTTCTTCAAAATGAGCGGTGCCTTCTATCTGATTTGTGATTGGTGGACGTATTAGAGAACCATCAGGCGGACGCAGTTGAAAACATGAGAATGTTAAAGGGTGAAGTGTGTGTGTGGATTATGTCTAAAAGAACAGGTGTGTGTTTTATGAAGAACATTGCTGTTTTAAAAACACTGAAAATGGAAAAGAGACACGCTTATGAAGCTCAGTTTAAACTGATGGCGATCAGCTGCGCCGGGCAAGTTACGCCACAGTTTGCCAGTGGATTGTAGATGCTCGGGCTAACGTGTCTGCTGGCACTGTTGTCCGAGCTTTCCCAAAAGCAGGCATCATTTCCGAGGAGCTGCACGGTTCAGAAAGTGACTCTGACAGCGAGGAAAGTGAACCTGCGAGGTTGGATTTAGAGCAGCTGTTAGATTCAGAAACAGAGGATGAGGACTTGGATGGATTTAATAAATGACTTTATGACGACTGTAACTAATATTTAAATAAAACCAACCAAACTCAGTTTTACTCCCGATCTATTTTTAAATACGCACGTGTGTGTGCGTATGCGCGCGCGTCTATGTGTATGTGTGTGTGTTGTTGTAAGGCGGACGTACGTAGTAGAGGATATGTAAATAAAACCCACGCCCTATCATCAGGTGTGCCTTATGTGTGTGTTAAATACAGAACACGCAAAATTTGGACTGCGCCTTTAATACGGTCCGCCCTGTGGTCGTGAAAATACGGTAAATAAACTGTGAAAATGTTTAAGCCACGTTTTAACATCCAGCAAAAAGATTTTAAAAGATACAGAAAAACAGAAAGGCTTAACGGTGGTTAGCACAGTGGCCTCACAGCAAGAAGGTCCCGCAGTGGGACAAGGCTTGGAACAGTGTACCTTCTGTGTGTAGTTTGCATGTTCTCCATGTGTATGTGTGGGATTTCTCTGGTCTCCTCCAAAAACATACATGTTAGGTTGATTGGCTGCTATGAAATGCCCCTCGGGATGAATGTGTGTGTGGATGGTTGTCTGTGTGTGTGGCCCGGTGACAGACTGGTAATCTGTTTGGGGTGTACCCTGCCTCTTGCCTTGAAATCAGCAGGGATAGGCTCCGGCACCCCTCACTTGATGTGGTCAAACTGGACCCTGGCAGTGCAGGTTCGGAGGTGATGAAGCTTCTCAGAGCTCCTACGAGGATTTCCAAAGAGGAGAACGTTATCGAGTCCAGAGGAAGAAACCATGTTTACGTTTTTAAGCATTGGATGGGTCATTGAGGGCCGGAGTTTGGCGACATGTTTTAGATGAAAAAAAGAAACTCTGGAGAGGCGACAAACCTGGTGCTTGAATGTAAGATTACAGTCTAATTTAGCATCAAGGTTTTCAGTGTGTGGCTTTTTGAACCTTTTCTCCATTACTTGGAGCGTAATGGAGGCCGTGGTTGGGAGGAAACCAGAACTCTTGAAATGGAAGATGTTTGGATCTGGTGAGGTTTACCGATTAATATGGCTTCTGTTGAGCAGAAGAAAGTTATTGACCATCCATGTTTTTATCTCCTCAAGTCTTTATGTCTTAACCTTCTTGGATTAATTCTGATCTTCTACCACACATACTGTACAAAATATAAACACTGTACTTTTTTATGTCAGAACAGTGTGATTTGAAACAAAAAAAACTGATAAATACATTTATTAGTTTCACTTCTGTTTTGTCACGTGAATTACCCCCTCCTCTCAATTCCCACTTTGTCCCTTCCCCTCGGAGCGTGCACAACACAGTGTAAATCTAATTCAAGGTCACAAATTCAGTCAAAAGTGGATCAAGTTGGAGCACAGTGAAATAATATTATTTTATATTCCCATGGAAGACGCGCTCCATGTAAGGACTGAGCCTGAGCAGAGCATGTGCATAAAAGACTGCCTGCTCGTATTAAAATGTGGGTGTGGCTGAGAACAAAATCTCTTGCCACGTGCATCTGAGTGCTCAAAAACATGCACGAGTGATCAGAAAAAAATCACTTCATATCTGTTAAAAAACTCAAGTTGATTTTGCATTAAGCATTTTTTTAAGATTTTGTTTCTGACGTTAGATGTTTAAGAAAAATGTTAGACTTTTACATGTTTTAAGAACTTAAAGTCACAGGATACACAGACCCCCCCGCCCCCACACACACACATGTATCTATAACGCCTGACTGGAGAGTGAACATTTCCATCATTCTAAGCTGGTTTTTTTTGACAGAACAGATGCATCCCAGCAGAAACTGAACAATTATTTGACGTGACTAAGAGTGAAATCTGGAGAATCAAGGCAGCATATGTCCAACAGAGAGTAGATAAGAAGAGTAGAGCAGTGGTGAGGAGTGGCAGCACCAGCTGGAACAGAAGGAAATACAAGTGGACAGATGCTCCAAAAAAAAAACTCAACGTATGGGATCAAAACAAACACAGATGAACCCTCTGATTTCTCCTCTGGAACGAGACGTACGAGACGCTCATTTCTTCTTTTTAAAGGAGTGATGTGTTTGTAATCAAAGCATGAAACGATATCAACATCCTGTTTATCTTCAAACTAAAGGCAGATTGAATTAGTGTACTCGTTACCATTGTCTGCTCTCTATTTGTTTGATCAGCTTAAAATCTATGCGAGTGGCTCCAGATGACGTTATTTCCTTCCATGTCTGATCTGGAACACCTGAAGAAGAGTACAAGAGAAGAGGGAAGTCTGGGTTTGCTTCTGACTGCAGGGAATGATGGTATTCTATCGAGATCTGTTACCGGTCGCAGATTTCAATAGATTGGAGTTCCAAAAACTGACACTAATTCCAACAGAATAATGGCAGGTCGCAGATCTCGATGGTCGCAGATCTCGTTGAATAGATCATCTGGGAGGGGGAGTGGTCTGGGCATGCGCAAAGACGCAAAGTCGCAAATCTCGATGGTCACAAATCTCGTCAGGACAACGGTAGTCCAGAGGATTCTATCTGTAGTCCATGGTGTGTGTTCCTGACATCCCTGAACGTGTAGATGCTTGGTATTCCAACAGGTCGTGGTGTTGTTGTAGTTAGTATTTGACCTGGATGAGGACCGGTGTTGTATGTCCTACATCTGTGCAGGACCTCCAGAACATCCACATCTCCGCCTGTTTAAGATGAACCATTCATGGTTTTAAAGAATTAAATTACAAATGGTTCCTTTAATCCACTAGAAATGAGTTTTATTGATTCAGCAGAAAACAAAACCTGCCCTCTAGGAAATTTATAAATGATAAAAACATAGAAGAAATATTATTTTTTAGGAAATAAAAGGTCTGCAGATGTGATTGTTTTTCTATTGATGGCTCCAGACGTGTTGGGAATATTAGTCTGCAGTATCCGCGCAGCTGCGATTAAATGGAGGTAAAACGTTGCAGCAACCTTTTTACTTTCTAGCTTCCACCGTGCAGAGCGGAGCCACCAGGAAGTGCGTTTTTCATTATCCACACAATTTGGCTTTTCTAAGGATGACTGAGTGTATTATTCTGTTTGCTTTATTTTCCTCATGCTTTTCCAGATGCCTTCAGGAGGAATGCTCTGTCCTCGCAGAGCCTTCCAACCACCTCCCTTTTGGTCTGAAGACACACACACACACACACACACACACCTGCCAACAAACCAAACACAAAAGTCTGTTTTCTTCGATGCTGTTGGCTTTATGTTTTTAGATGACTTTGGAGTTAGAATGATGTTTGAAACCAGAGTCTCTCAGATCGCTCAGTTTTTGTGAAAGCTGGCGCATGCAGGGATTTTAGTCCAAGCTGGTTTTATAAACGAGACCTGTAGCCATCACCAGACTGCTCTGACTCCTGGATAACAAGAAGGAGATGACTCCATTACTACCTCCTCCTCCTGCTGGTCTCCTGTGGTCCAGGACATGGCAGCAGCTAATCAATGAGAAACCACAGAGGAACCCTCACAAGATGGATGGACTGCAGAGCCAGACGAGGAGGGAAATGGATTTTACGTCCCCTGCTGAGCTTCTACAGACGGCGTTTAGAAACCGGTCAGGAGACACGGTGCTCCATCTGAGAGACGGATGGACATCAGATCAGAGCGAAACTTCCACAGGGATCGAAGTCCATCTGGATCAGAGGAAAATACAAAATTAGACAGTTTAAATATCTGAAATGTGATTGGCTGAAGATACAAAACTCAAACTGGTGTCTGATGGTACCTCGTTAAACTTAGTTCCTCTTCTAAAAACAACCTGCAGTCGGTGGAAAGAACAAAGTGTTATTTTTTATTTGGTTTTTTAGTTATTTTCAAGATTTTCTGAAAGAGACAGAAATCACACAGGAAGAAGTATTCATCCCATATCATCCCGAATGTTTTTGCACCTCTGGAACCTACAGGTTACTCATGACTAAGAACTGGGAATCATCCAGAATGTGCCGCAGAAAACCCACATTTCATCACGGATGCAACCGTAGTATTTTGGTAAGTCCTGTTAGGGAAAGGTGTGGCAGGATCCCGACATGGACAGAAATAGATGGTCTAAAAAAAGATCTATTTTCCAAAAAAAGTAAAACCATATGATGTACATGTATGTAGTTAATTTTACAGTGTTCTACTTAATAATAAAAATATCTTGAAAGAAAAGGTAAAGGCGGATTGGCTGGTTGATAGTTGATCGGGTGAGGAGCTCTGCCATCCGGGAGGAGCTCGGTGTCGAGCCGCTCCTCCTCCAGGTCGAGAGGAGCCAGATGGGGTGGTTCCCGAGCGCCTCGCGGGCGAGGTGTTTTGGGCACGTCCCACCAGGAGGAGACCAAGGGGCAGACCCCAGACCCGCTGGAGAGACTATGTCTCACAGCTGGCCGGGGAACGACTTGGGATCCTTCCAGGTGAGCTGGAGGATGCAGCCGGGGTGAGAGAGGCCTGAGCTGCCCGTTTGAGGCTGTTGCCCCCACGACCCGACCCCGGAACAAGCGGAAGATGACGGAACGGAAGATGGTTGATCGAGGGAGGTAGGTTCTTTGAATAAAAGAAAACAGAATATTATTACATGGGCAGGAAAATCTATTTTATAAAAATTTTATAAAAATTTACTAAAGTCTAGACGTCATTACCGTATGGGACCAACAATCTGGCAGAAGCTGGGGGTGCAGGGTTGGTGACGTAGTATGATGATAATGATCTCTGATCGTCTGTAGGTGGTGAGCGGGTTGTCCCTTTGAGGCCAGAGCAGGGCTCACGGCTCTTCCTCTGAGAGCCCCATGTGAGTAAGGCTCTGGAGGAGGAAGAGGAGGATTGGCGTCTGAAGAAGTCATTCTTCTTCCAATTTGACAAGATGGAGGACATGAAGGTGTTCCTTTCTCATTACACTGACATTTACTTTTTACCTTAAAGCAGACTTATATCTCATCTCGTTTCCTTCCGATGCAGCTGGACATCGAACACTTGTTCTTAATAATAAAACATGTCTGTTTTTCATGCAAAAGAATTTTAAAAAGTGTTCTGCTGGAAAAAAGAATGTGAAGTTGGTAATATTTTCTGTTTTTTTTTTTCCAGTGAAGCTCGCTGGTCTTTCTCAGTAACTAATCCCTCTGTTAAACTGACATGAATGTATGCATAGGCGCTGCAGGCCAAACCCTGATGCTATGAATAAAATCTAAATGCTACAGCAAAATTTTTAGCTCATGCTTGTCTCCAGGCTTCTGTGCGCCGGCACATCCACGCCTGCTTTAATCCCTCCGATGGGAAAATGGTTCCACTCAGAGTTTACGTCTGTATCAGTGACCTGACACAGAGTACGAGCTGGAGTAACTGGTGGGAACGGATGGAAGAATGGATTCATACGTCTACAGATAAACAGATAGAATTTATTCAGGTTTTGTTTGTATTTCCTTCACTAAGAGTTAATCTATAAAACTTAAGTCTGGTGGAAAAAAAACGAGGAAAAACAAAAGTTGTTGCTGTAGATTCTAAGAAAATCAAAACATGATAAACGTGTTCAGTGTGTCTGTCTGTTCTTTCTGTTCCAGGCAAAAACATCTGTTAAATCTGAACCAATAAAATATGTTTAGGAATATTTGTGTTTCTTTTCTCCAGTAAAATCTCTCGTCACGGTAGTCAGGGTGGTGAAGTAGGACCCAGATTTACTGACATTTTTAACAAGTTTATTAAGAAAGTGCAGAATCAGACAGAGTGGCAGAATGAGGGACCAGAAAATAGGAGCTCGGCAGGATGACTGACCAGACGGTCAGAGCTCAGGCTGGACGAGTGACTAGAGGTATGAGCTCAGCACGACGAGGACCAGAGGTATGAGCTCAGCACGACGAGGACCAGAGGTATGAGCTCAGCACGACGACAGAGTGCATCAGGAGCAGGGTGATGGAGAAGACATGGAGGGTGACCATCATGGCTGCATGACAACAGCACTGCAGTGTAATGAGGTTGCAGCAAGGGAATGATGGGGAAGTGAAGGACACCAGGGCTTAAATAATCCAGCAGGAAATAAGACACACCTGGGAATTATGCTCATACTTTATTAATCCCTCACCGGGAAAGTTGTGTGCTGCATTACACCGCAGCAGGCTGCCACCTAACCCGGTGCCAATGGTGGGAGAAACGGGGGTTAGGTGACTTCTCCAGGGACCCAAGACGAGAACTCAGAGGGAACTCGCAAACTTCCGGTCTGCCGGCGAACGCTTTACCACAGAGCCAGCGTCTCCCTCATTTGGGACCAGGTGTGCCAAATTAGGAGAGAGGTCAGGATAGGAGGGGGGAAATGTTCCAAAATAAGGAGGATCACGACAAAATCTGGACAATGTGTCCAGTAAAATTTGTTCTGAACTTTTTATTTTTCATGTTATTTATTTTCAATTAGAGCAGAAAAAAATAGTTTTGAGTGAAAACAATATCTGAGATTTTATTATCAGAGCATTTCACTCGACCGACTTTCTGATCTGATTTCAAATGTTTGGAAAAACCGCAGCCCCTCCTCGTGACCCCGCCTGGACCCACTGACCCTTATAAAGAGCGGACATGCACTACGGAGAGTGTGAGCGACACACAATTAGTCGCATGAAGGAATACTGTCCACGCAAGCAGCCATCATTCAGACGTTCCGCTACGTTTCAACATTTTCACAAACAGAGAAAATGTCAGTTGATTAATTAGAATATCCGCTGTGCTGGAACAGCGTATTGATCAGTCACAGCAGCTCTGATTTCCGTTTTTCTCAGAGATTAGTTCTGCAAATCCATCAGATTATTCAGACAAAGAAAAACATCATCACTAGTTTATTATAAATCTGAGAAATCGTCTTCTTTCTTTGATTTATGTCACTTTGATATCAAATGTTTGATCAAAGGTTTAAATTTTATGTGAAACTAAAACCATCAAAAGTGATAAAAATAATAGTAAAAAAGTCAGAACTCTTTATAAATCAGAAAGTGACTGAAAATCATTTCAGTCTTTTACAGAAAGCTGACTCAGAAAAAAAAAAAAAATCTACAACAGGATTATTGTTTCACCGTTGGTTTGAATGCCTTTTGTTTCATCAGTTTTTGAACATCAGACATTAAAACACCAGCTTGTCCGTTTCATTCAGAAGTCTAAGTTTGGAGCTCGTTGTCCAGCCTCCTCCACATGGGAACCATTCATTCATCAATCTTAAATTCTTTGTCAGCTGCTGAATTTCTGTATCGTTTATAAATGACCCTTAGTCTTTTATTTTGTAGTGTTGACATAGTTGGTTTTGGTTACGTCACTTCCTGTGTTTTGTTAACGACAGACGAGGCAACAAGGCAGCCACAGAATCTGCAGCTTTATCCATTCATTTTTAGTTAGAATTGAGGAATCAATGTCGTAAGTTGTTTTTGAGTGTTTAATGGATGTTTTCTTGATGTTTATTGTTTGAAAGGTGTTTTATATTTCTGTTAGATTGGAGGAATATGGCTGCATGCTAAAACGGCTCAGCTAAAGTAAACGGCTAACACGACTAATCTACAGTAAACGGCACAGACTCTTGTTTTCTTGTGTTGACGTGGCACCCGTTTGTTCCTCTACAGTGAAGCTGTATTTGTTTTTCTGTATTTTTTTTACAGTTTTTACTTCTGTTCTTAATAAAAGAATCGTTATTAAACAGACAAGTTTCAACATGATTCGTCAGTTTGTTTTAAAAGGAGTTTAGCATGGTGTTTAGTTAATGGTCCTCACACCTTGATGAGAGCACTATCATTTCCACGTTCATCCTCGTAGCTGATGGTCTTCAGTTTAAACAATGTCTCTTTAACATTTTCAGGGTTGTTAAACCAACAAGGTTTTCAGGACGAACATACTTTTATGTTCTTTTAAAAACAATCCACACCCACACTTCCTCCTCTAACGTACTCATGGTGTTCTCTACTACATCCACCTTACAATAACACACACCGCCCTGCACTAGAGGGTGTGACGCACGTTCTGAAGAAAATCTAAGCCTTTAATGTGCACCTCATGGTGGTGAAACTACAGTACATGGTGCCCTCCTGATTTACTGTCAGGTCATCTTAACGTTCTTATATTTGATTATAAATCAAACTTTCCTCTCAGATTTTTTAAAAAGGTTTGAGTATCATTTATGTGCACGTAGGATCTCAAAGTGAACTCATGCAGCTTTTAAATCTGCAGTGAGTTTGACTAATTATGCCTGGCAGTGAGAGGAAGTAGATTATATTTCTGCAGCCAGAACATGGAACACATCATGCAGATTTGCATATTAGCCTACATCCAAACATCCTCACTGTAATCCACGCAGCTTCACGAGCACGATGGGAAACCAAGTTCTGTACAGGTTAACCTGGGGTCACTGCCAAGACGTAAACGGATTAAAAACTGTGAAGAAACCACCAACATGTCATTACATCCATCAGGAGCCTGATTACTTCATTCATAACAGATGTAATCATATGATTGGAGGACGGCTGGAGGCCGTGGTTCCCCGTCTTTAACCTCACATTCAGGACTTCAGAGCTTTAAAAGATTATTTACAAGCACTGTCATTAAAAAAAAAAAGAAAGAGGGAGTAGTTTGGTGACGTCTTACGTTGAATCCTTAAACATAAAAAAATTCTTACTCTGGTAAAAATTGATTATAACAAAGTTGTCAAAATGCGTCTCAGTGTAGTGAAAAAAAAAACCAACGACTCAGTAATCAGTCTTAAAGTAAACGGTACTAAAAGGTTAAAAAGGGGTTTCATGTTCAAATTCATCATTTAAGTGTGAAAATGTAACGTTGTTCTTTACATCTAGTTGTTTTTAACAGAAGCTGATGTCATGAAACAGTGTGCAGGTGGAAAGAGGAGGACCCACTTGCAGGACAAAAACATGTTTTATTTGAGTATGATAGTCGAGTAACGCTGTGAAAGAAAAAACATGAGGTTTTAGTGTCATGGCAAGAGGTTATTACCGTAATTTCACGGCCATAAGTCTCAAATTTTCTTCATAAGCGGTGCGTCCTATCTGATTTGTGATTTGCGAAATGAACACAAATAAATCTGTGGGAATGTTTAACTGAACCACGTGTTCAGAGATGAACATTTTAAATTCTAACATTTTAAATATTAGAATATTGGAGTTTATTTACAAAGTCAAAAATAATGTGGCTCCAAAAAATACACGATCTTTTCAAGTTAAGAGTTTATTATACCGTAATTTCACGACCATAAGGCGCACCTAAAAGTCTCAAATTTTCTTCAAAATGAGCGGTGCGTCCTATCTGATTTGTGATTGGTGGACGTATTAGAGAACCATCAGGCGGACGCAGCTGAAAACATGAGAATGTTAAAGGGTGAAGTGTGTGTGTGGATTATGTCTAAAAGAACAGGTGTGTGTTTTATGAAGAACATTGCTGTTTTAAAAACACTGAAAATGGAAAAGAGACACGCTTATGAAGCTCAGTTTAAACTGATGGCGATCAGCTGCGCCGGGCGAGTTACGCCACAGTTTGCCAGTGGATTGTAGATGCTTGGGCTAACGTGTCTGCTGGCACTGTTATCCGAGCTTTCCCAAAAGAAGGCATCATTTCCGAGGAGCTGCACAGTTCAGAAAGTGACTCTGACAGCGAGGAAAGTGAACCTGTGAGGTTGGATTTAGAGCAGCTGTTAGATTCAGAAACAGAGGATGAGGACTTGGATGGATTTAATAAATGACTTTATGACGACTGTAACTAATATTTATATAAAACCAACCAAACTCAGTTTTACTCCCGATCTATTTTTAAATACACATGTGTGTGTGCGTGTGCGCGCGCGTCTATGTGTATGTGTGTGTGTTGTTGTAAGGCGGACTTACGTAGTAGAGGATATGTATATAAAACCTGCGCCCTATCATCAGGTGCGCCTTATGTGTGTGTTAAATACAGAGCACGCAAAATTTGGACTGCGCCTTTTAATACGGTCCGCCCTGTGGTCGTGAAAATACGGTATTCTGAATGTGTTTAATGACCAGGCAACCAGAGAGACCTGGCTAGAAGGGATGGTATGACCCGACACATCAAGAGAAGACAGGCTGCCTATTCAAAGGCCGCTGCACAAAGATCTTCAGGTGTCTAAAATCAGGCAAATGAGGGAAGGCCCCGGGTTCCCTTTGGTGGTGGGCGAGGGAACCATGACAGCTGATTGAGCTTGTGTTCTTTCATCTCGACTTCTAAACCGTTTATCTCTAATGGGGTCGTGGAGGAGCTGGAACCCATCCCGGCTGATTCCAAACAAGAGGCAGGATACACACCGAACAGGCCACCAGTCTGTGACAGGGCCACACACACAGACAACCATCCACACACACACTCATTCCAAGGGACAATTTTTTTCTACATCCGTGTTATTATTGCTGAACATCGGACTTTTAAATCAGAATAAGATCACGTAAAGTTCTATGTGTTAACAGAGTTGTAGCGTCCACTTTGAAGCAGCGCCGATCAACACGGTTACTTACACAGATCATAGTGAATAAACCTGCTGCTGAACTCCCAGGTTCAGCTCTCCGAGCCTCTCCATGACATCTCCTAACGTAATTAAAAGTCTGTCGAACACTGATAATAAAGTTCATTTTTATTTCCTGGCAGACAGGTGACGTGCTTTCTGGATGAGCATGCAGAACATCGTCTTAGTTTCTTCTCCCACTAGATTTAAATGATTTCTATGCCAGGAAGAGTCCTGCTCCGGTGAGCTAGGAAATAACTCCTTTTTTGTCTGCGTGGCGGTGGGAGTTTATATCTGCAGAAATGATGAAATATCAGCATAAACAACAAGCTCTTCTCTCCGCTCAGCATTGTTCTCACATGCACCCAAAAGCAGACCAATAGACCCGGAGTCTTCAAGGTCTTTCTGGGACTAAATTTAATCGAGCTGATTGTAGTTGGAGACTCATCAGCCTCTATGTGTTCCTCCCAACCTCCTTAAACCCCAAACCCCGTTACCCCCTCCCCCCGTGGTGTTAAATCCTTTACTTTAAAGGAAAACGTCACAAGGTCATGGGAAATGTGAGGCACACCTCTACAGGTAGAGAATGCTTCTGAATGTTTCACTGAGAACGATTCTTCTCTTGCTGGTTTCTTCACAGAAACTCACTTCAAATCTAAAATATGTAAACAATCCAGAACATTCCTCTTGTTTTACTCAGAACATCATCAACCATGACGACATGAACACAGAAGAACAAACATTAAACACCATTTTTAACTGTTACCTACAGAAGGTTGGATGGAGGTGTGGAACGGGTACACATCCGTGGTTCAGCTGGACAAGATGGAACTGGACATGTGATCGATCCGTCATATAGTCAATGTCAATCCCATGGTAGCATCTGGGGCGCCATTTATTAAGAGTGTATCCGCCCAAATCCCTGTGCACGCTGACTTCTGTCTAAATCAAGAGATTCACCACGGTGGTGGGGTGCACGGACTGTTACGTTAAACTAAAGCAACACAGAAGCTGCTGCACGCAAACGGTAAGACGTGGAGAAAAGATGAGACATGTGGACAGAAGCTGAAGTGAAGTGAGGACAGAGAAATGAAGCATTTTAAGCAGTGAGAAAACAATTAGAAGACACACGTGAGTGTCAGTGTAGAACCATACATGAGAAAATTGAAGCAAAAGATTGTTAATTAAGATTTATGAACATTGTTAATCATCATGTTTGAACTCATGTTGAAACTGTGTGATGTCAGGGACCTGCTTCTATCAATTAATTCATATTTTACACGTAAAGATAATCAATCTATCATCAATACATCAAGCTTGAAATGACTTGGACCTCCTCCAGAGGCTGACGTGGATTCCTGGTGCGTGGATTGTCTCTTTTGTCACTATTTTAAACTCTGAATTATTTTTTTTTTTCTCCCAGAAAGAATAATATGTCAATCACAGAGTTGTGTGGTGACCACTTCTGGTTAAGACCACCCTGGCAGTGCAGTTAGCCCCCCTCGTTTTGAGTTATTAAAGGTGCCACTCGTATTATTACATGTGCATCATAACATTTGATGGATCATTTTTGGATTTCTAGATGTGTGATTGGGGCGGAGATCAATTCTGTTTACACCTGAGAGTTTTTGAAGGTGTGATTATGCCACTTAATGAGAATTACAGAGTCAAGTTTTGCGTTGCGTCGGCACCCCTGTAGCGCTGAGCAGTAGCTGCTTAGAAAAAGATTCACGTAATTCTTAATAAATTAGGCCCCTGGCTACGTAGACAGCTAGTCAAATAGCAGCTTAAGCTACTGGCTATAGGGACTGACTAAAGAGCTGTGTTTACATCCTATTTTTTTGGTGTTTTAAATTTTTTTTATCATACAGATCCTGGTTACCATGGTGAGGATAGGAACATAGATCCTGGTTACCATGGTGAGGGTAGGAACGTAGATCCTGGTTACCATGGTGAGGGTAGGAACGTAGATCCTGGTTACCATGGTGAGGGTAGGAACGTAGATCCTGGTTACCATGGTGAGGGTAGGAACGTAGATCCTGGTTACCATGGTGAGGGTAGGAACGTAGATCCTGGTTACCATGGTGAGGGTAGGATTGTAGATCCTGGTTACCATGGTGAGGGTAGGATCGTAGATCCTGGTTACCATGGTGAGGGTAGGAACGTAGATCCTGGTTACCATGGTGAGGGTAGGAACGTAGATCAACTTGTAAATCCAGAGCTTTGCTTTTTGCCTCAGCTCTTCCTTCACCATGCCAGACTGATGCAGAGTCCTAGTTATTGCTGATGCCGCACCGATCCGCCTGTCGATCTTCCGCTCCATCCTTCCCCCACTCGTGAACAAGACCCCAAGATACTTAAACTCCTCCACTTGGGGCAGGACCCTGTCCCTGACCCGCAGGGGGCATTCCACCCTTTTCTGGTCGAGGATCTTAGACTCGGATTTGGAGCCGTTGATTCCCATTCCGGCCGCTTCACACTCGGCAGCAACAAATACACTAGATTTTATTTGGCTGTCCCAAACATGTCTGCTAGTGCTGATCTGATGCTGAATGCAGTGAGTGTCTCTATGGGTGGAAGGAGAAATCACATTCTCCAGTTTGTTTGAAACATTTCTCTTTCCTACCGGTCCAAGTTTGTACTATAAGTCTTTTTATCTACAGAGTGTCCGCGTCTCACCTCATGTAGCTACGTTTCTGATAAATAAATCCTTTATGGGTACACTCCTTGGCATTTACCCCAACATATCTGCTTTGTAAAATTTCACTGTCTCGTTAGTTTATGTCAAAAGAGATTCCCATCCACCTTTAAAACGAGGAACACGGTTCACCAGCTCGGTCAGCTTTACCGCTAATGATTGAATAAAATCAAGCTTGTAGAGACGCTGTTGACACGTTTGTCCCAGGAAGGGTCAAAGCAGGAGAGCTCCACATTATTAGCATAATATTAATATTCAAACATTTGATGCTAAGCTTCTGGTTTCCGGAGCTGCAGGAGCAAACACGCTTTCCTTTCTGAAGGTTTAAACACGAGAAGGACGAACTTTCAAACTGTATCTGTGAATATTTTCAAACTGTTTCATGTTGTTGTATTTTAGTTTTTATGTTTCTAATCCTCAGAATCTCCAGAAAGAAGACACGCCTACTTTATCAGATAAAAGTTTTTCTGGATCGTCATCGTTTACATTAAATTTTGGTTACAGCCCGGGTCTGATTGGCTGCAGTGGGTCATTAGAAGAAGAAAGAAGAATTATACTTTATTCATCCCTCACCGGGGAAATCTGTATGCTGCATTACACCGCAGCAGGCTGCCACAACGGCGCCAATGGTGAGAGAAACGGAGGAGTTAGGTGTCTTCTCCAAGGACCCTAGACGTGAACTCAGTGACATTCGATCCCATGAACTCCCGGAGAACTTCCGATCCAAGGGCTGAGCCGAGCTATCGCCTTCATTCTTGCATAATGAAAGACGTTCCGTTTAAATACCCCATCGTTCTGTATTTTAAAACAAAAAATGTTCTGAGACAAAATTGACCAACGTGGCTACTGCTGACATCTGAAAAATCTCCCACAACGCTGGCTGCAAAGTGGCCTTATAGCAAGAAGGTCAGGGGTTCAAGTCCCAGAGCGGGAGCAAGGCTTGAAATGCGGATCTTTCTGTGTGTAGGTTGCATGTTCTCCTTGTGTATGTGTGGGTTTTCTCCAGTTTCCTCCCACCCTCCAAAAACATGCATGTTTGGTACATTTACCACTTAAAAGTTGTCCCAAGAAATGAGTGTGTGTGTGTGGTTTCGAAACAAAGTAGCAACCTGTTCAGGGTGTATTCTGCGTCTCGTCTTTAAGCAGCCGGGATAGACTCACACTCCGGTGTTCTATCAAGATCTACGATCAGTAGATCTGAGTTCCTACGATAGATCGGAGTTCCGAAAACTAACCCAATCGCCAATTCCATGGATCTCAATGGTCACAGTTCACGTCAGGACATTGGTCGCAGGTCTCGAAAGTTAGATCATCTGGAAGGAAGGGGGAGCATTCTCGGTATGCGCAGAGAAGCAAAGTCACAAAGCCGCAGATCTCGATGGTCACAGATCTCGATGGTCACAGATCTCGATGGTCACAGATCTCGATGGTCACAGATCTCGATGGTCACAGATCTCGTTGGTCACAGATCTCGATGGTCACAGATCTCGATGGTCACAGATCTCGTTGGTCACAGATCTCGATGGTCACAGATCTCGTTGGTCACAGATCTCGATGGTCACAGATCTCGATGGTCACAGATCTCGATGGTCACAGATCTCGTTGGTCACAGATCTCGATGGTCACAGATCTCGATGGTCACAGATCTCGATGGTCGTAGATGTCGTCAGGACTCCCAGCTTTAGAGATGAGCAGTTCAGAAGACAAAAAAGAAAAAAAAATCTGACAACTGGTTTTCCGTACAAACCGGAACACGACCCAGCACTAGTTCTGCTTCAATATTCAAATGAAGCCGTCACCACGTTGTTGAACGATGAGCCCCCACGACCCCCAAACCCCAAACTTTATCATGCTGATTGCTTGAGGTCTCTGTGGTTTCACCACCCTGAAAATTTTACGGACACTGTTGGTACTGAAGACTGCAGGCGCTATAATCAGAAGCCCACAAACGTGTTACAGAAACACGGATGCACGGACAACCTGAGTGGGTGATGCCTCCCCCACACTCTGAGGGGGCTGCTTTATTTTAAAGTGACATCACTGCATTCGGCTTCTTGTAATTGAATGTCAGAAAGCTTGTGAAGCAGGAAGAGACAGATAATTATGTCTTGTGTTTCTCTCCGTGTGTCATCGTACACGGAACACAAAGAAAGCTCATTAAGCTGTGGAGCAGATTCTTCTCAGTCCAGATTTTATCTGAACCAGGACTTAAAGAAAACCTCGGACATCTCCCGTTGGGAGGGAACGTTAAGCCGAGCTTCGAGCTTTCTTTTCTTCCTCCGGCGTAGGTTGAGATGATCAAAATAAATCCTTCCCTGCAGTGTATCAGACTATTATACACCACTGAGTGCACCGCTTTATGCTGATGGTGTCCATTATCTACAGCAACACATCAGAGAGAAGGAGTGAACCTCGAGCCCGTTCCTTCACGTGGAAACCAACACACTGTGTGTGTGTGACGGAGAACATATCTGCTGCACCCTGAAGCTCGGACTGCTTTGCTTTGTAAGCATTTTAAATGTTTGAAGCAGAGGAGTTTGTGAGTAGTGTGAAGAACGTTACTTTAAAACTCTGAAACAATATTTGTTAGCAGTAAAAATCTAATGAGAATATTTCTATTTCAATATAACTGAGTTACACATCGATATACTTCTGGCTACATAAATACACCATGCAAAACTAGTCCTACATTTACAATAAAAGCAGGAACCACCATGACCTGCCTGAGAAAGCATGTGTGGGACAACCCTCTGATGGCCCCATGCTGACTCTCAACACAAAGATGAAGGTGTACTGAACGTGTGTGCTGAGCACGTTACTGTACGGCAGTAAAGCTTGGACCCTTTACCCACCAAGAGCGGAGACTAAACACGCTCCACCTGTGTAACCGCAGACGTCTCTTAGACATCATTTGGCAGGATTTAGTATCCAACACGGACGTCCTGACCCAGAGGAGCATGTCCAGTATGTTCCCCATCCACTCCCTGAGGAGCCTGTACGCAGGATGGACGATGGCCGCATTCCAAAGGACATCCTCTTTGGGGAGCGGCCAACTGGACGACCTGCCCTGTGGTACAAAGATGCATGCAAGAGGGACCTGGAGTCATGCAACATCAATGCAGCAGATGCAGCCAATCAGAGAACAGAGATGACAAAATGATATGAACGCAAGTATCCGTCCACCATGTTTGTAGTTCTGTTGCTGAAAAGCGGAGATAAAAATGAAAAATTGAAAATAGTGACTGAACTGGAGTCTGAGGTTTTGGATGACGTTACGCTCACCGGTTTCACCCCTTCTGAACGTGTAGTGCACCTGTGATGGTGGTCATGCCTCAGTATAGCGGAGCATGGATGAAAAAGCAAACACCTGGAAGCTCAGTGCATCAGCAGCTCTAAAGTCTGATCAGATGTATCTGTGACTGACACGCCAGCTGCAGCAGGACGTCTTCATACCTCGTAGCTTCGGGGCTCAATCTGCACATATGCTGCTCGGCTCTGCATATGGCTGATGGGTGTGTTTATGAACAGTAATATTCATCAGTGTGAGGATGTGGTTAATTTCTCTGCGTGTTATTGCTAAGTCACTGCTTCCTCCTGGGACTCTGAAACCTGGAAGGTATGACCACGTTACCGTCCAAACAGCCCGGGGTTGACTGACTCACAAACAGCAGATGTCACCAGACTGAGAAGTAAACTTAGTTTCTTTGACCTCGGACTGCTCTCAGTCTGTCTAACACACACGTAAACGGACCAGTGGTGGAGTCCTGGTTACCTCTACGTTAGGGTTCTCCCTCTAAAAACTGAAACATGTGGTAATTATAATAAAACGAGGAGACAAAGAACCCTCATCCTATTTTTGTCTTATAAAACTAAGTACAGCTGCACGGTGGTGCTGTGATTTTTTTTTTTGTGTGTGTTTTTGTTCAAAAAATCAAACCTGTCTGGAAACAGGAAGTGACATCAGACCCGGGATGGGTACATCATCACTCTGATTCTCTCCAATGGCCTTCGCTGGCAGGTTGGTCCTAAATTTTGCCCTCACCATGCCGCTATTGCCACGGCTTTAACGAAGCAACAAGGTTGAACAATGTTCAAGTCCCAGGTGGGTCGAGGCTTGAATAACTGTCCTTTCTGTGTAGAGTTTGCATGTTCTCCTTGTGTACGTGTGGGTTTCCTCTGGGTACTCCGGTTTCCTCCCACCTTCCAAAAACATGCAAACTATCACTTGGAATGAGTGTGTGTGGCCCCGTGACAGACTGGCGACCTGTTCTGGGTGTATCCTGCCTCTCACCTGAAATCAGCCGGGATGGACACTGGCACCGCCCACAACTCCACCAGGGACAAAATCCAACATTTTCATTTTTATCAGCATTTGTTTTCAATTCAAGATTTTATTTGAGAAAATTTCTTATGAGATTAAATTAAATGTAGACTTTTTTTTTTAGTTTAAATTAAGAATCAAACAGACGATTAAAAAACTCAGAATGTTTCACGAGTTCAGAAGCCAATCAGAGGCAGCGGAATTCAAACTTTTCCAATTCTCTTTTATTTGTAAATAAATCCTAATGAAATAAGATTTATTGTGATATTTTTAAGGAATTCGATCCAGGCTTTGATTAAATAATGACATTTAATCAGAGTGAATTGTTTTTAAACAGTATTATTCTTCTTTAAAGATGTCTGTGTTTTATTTTCTGTTTATTTATTTACACTAAAACTCAGAGAAAACTGCTGGAATTTCTGCAAAAAAACCCTGTGAAACAGACACCAAAGTCATGGGTGGATAGCAGACACCCTGATAATGGGACTGATTTCCATTTCATCCCCGAGACCTTCAAAGCTCCTTGGAACATGATCATCTATTCAGAAACGTGCCGGCCGGACCCGACTGGAGAGAACGCTGATGAAAAAGTGTGGGCAGAATAATCACAAGAGGCAAAGCCCTCAAGGACGGAAGACTTCAACTTACAGTAAGACAACCAAACGGGGCAGAGCACGCCCCGTCACCATGGTAATCACATCCATGTCTTTACATGAGAAGAACACACACAGGCGAGCAGGGGGTTACACATGGGATTCTTAAATGGATGCAGAGAGGTGTGGAGCCCCTCTACACAGACATGATGCAGTACCCCCAAACACAGCTGGATCCAGAACTTTGTTCCATCCGATGACTGTAAACGAACTGAACACAACAAGCTGGTATCCTCCAGCACGCCAAATAGGAAGAACTCTTCCATTTCTTTGAAAATAAACTGTACCTCGTTGCAACATCAAAGGGCCCATCTCATGTAAAATAACTCTTCACATTGTATCCTCTGCACACACACACACACGTTTACAACATGCATTACATCATAGTTATGAAAATATATTGATTTGGTGGAGCGCAGTCACAGACCCGGAACTATGAAAGGCCGGGTATCGCTCATCCCCCCGCCCGTCCTGAGAAAGTACAAGCTCCGCCCTCTGCTCTCACTGAGCCGCTTTTCCTCCGCCCATCTCTGAGCGGGAGGGGGAAGGCAGGCGTAAACCCGTGCGTAGCTACAAAAAAGCGTGTTTCAAGCAAGAAAATAAAAAAGACGCAGAGCAGCGAACCAGCCTGTATATCGGACGTTGAAAGCCAATTTGTGAGGGCGTAAGGCCGGAGCGGAGGCGGGTGAGGAGGGCGGGCGGGTGGTGAGGAGGGAGGGGGGCGTGGCTACGTCAAATGTGTCATACTTTAGACATCTGCTCATTGGTTGTTTTTTTCTGAGCGTTCCAGAAATCCACAGAAAAACGGGTGAAATCAATCTAGAAAGACACACACACACACACACACACACACACACACACACACACACACACACACACACACATACACACACACACACACACACACACACATAGACACACACACACATATACACACACACACACATACACACACACACATATACACACACACACATATACAGTACACACACACACACACATACACACACACACACACACACACACACACACACACACACACACACACACACACACACACATACAAGGCCCGGACATCACTCTTACAAGCTAGAAAACTCTGGAAAGTCACTTTTGAATGAGATGGGCCCTTTAATGAGCTTCAAGAATTTTCAAGAACTACATGATTAATAAAATCCATTTAGCGTGTATCACGTTATAACATGAAACATATCATGAGATGGTGACCCAGGAGACGGTGGCTCAGTGGTGAGAGCGTTCGCCCACAAACCGGAAGTCAACCAGAAGTTTGTGGGTTCTCATCCCACTGACTGCATGCCTAGGGTTCTTGGAGAAGACACCTAACCCCTCGTTTCTCCCACCATTGGCTCCGTCATATGTGGCAGCCTGCTGCGGTGAAATTCAGCACATAAATTTCCCGGTGAAGGATTAATAAAGTATATTAAAATAAAAATCATGTATTTACAACATCACTTATGATGCAACACGTTTCTCTGCTTTTTGCAGATGATGTAGTAGAGCCGTTGCTCCTCCGGGTTGAGAGAAGCCAGATGGGATGGTTTGGGTATCAGGTTTGGATTCCTCTCAAACACCTCGCTGGTAAGGTGTATCGGGCGCGTCCCACTGGGAGGCAGACCCAGAGGCAGATCCTGGACCTTCTGGAGAGACTATGTCATAGCTGGACAGGGAACACCTCAGGATCCTCCTGGGTGAGATGGAGGATGCAGGAAGTAATAATAATGCATTGAACTTATACAGTATAGCGCTTTTCTAGACACTCAAAGACGCTTTACATTTACATAGATATGCATTATTCATTCACTCCATACAATCATTCACACACACACACATTCCTGATGATAGGAGCTACCATGCAAGGCGCAGACCACTATCATCAGAAGCAACTGGGGGTTCGGTGTCTTGCTCAAGGACACCTCGGCATGGACTCTGGGCGGGGGATTGAACCTGCGACCTTCCGGTTACGGAGTGGTCGCCCTACCCACCGAGCCATCCTCCCCCCCAAGTGAGAGAAGCCTGGGTTTCCCGTCTGAGGTTCTTGCTCCTGCAACCCGGCCTCGGATAAGCTGGAGATGACAAAACGGAATGAAACGTTTCCAGGGTGTCAAGTTCAAATTTCAATATTAGAACAAAGTTTTATTCCAACGTTATTGTTTCTAGAAAGAAATTCCTTCATGTAAAACTAGGCTTTTCATTTGAACCTAAACACTGGATCAAAACGACAGTGAACGACATCAAACAAACTAAAATACATAAAGTTATTAATAAATCACTGCAGAAAATAAATTAGAGTTCACTTGTGTCCTAATGAAACACCAGCAGAGGATTCTGGGATGTGTAGTTTTGTAAAACCAGCAGACCACATGTTACTGTTGTTTGGTATTTATTGCTCTGCTGGCCAAATTTGACCCGCGGGCCAGAGTTTAACATCTGTTTTAAGGCGTCGCATTTATGTCATAATTATTGTTCAAACACTTTAAAACAAAACGGTGCATGCAGGTATCTGACAACCTGCTTTACAACAGAAAAATAATGTTCGCACCAAGACATGGCGTCTTTTACACGTACATAGTTGTGTATGACCGCAGCGTGCACACAATGAAGGGGTTGTAATCATTCGTGCACGGCCCTGTCTTGAACCAAATATTTTGTATGAAAACGTGAGTAAAAGTTGGAATTTTTCAGTCAAAGTTGATATTTTCTGAGACTTCCTTTATGTTTGATTTTCAGGCGGACTGCTTGGCTTTACCCGGGTTCCTGTGTGCAGATTGATGGCTGTTTTTATTTCTATTCACGTCAACAACATCACAAATATTTGGTTAGTCTGTGGAACGTGCACATGCACGTACATGCCGTCGCTCCTTCCACCATGACAGAAGAAAGCTGTGATTTTTTTTTTTGCTAAAAGGATTTTTTTTTCAGTCTGACTCTAATAATAACCCATCAAACCTCTGACTTGCACCTCCATCCTGAGTGCTGCTGCCGATCCGGCCGCTTCCATCCAGGATTAAATAAAATTGCAGGATCTGCAGAAGCAACTCAATCGTTTTGCTTTAAGCTTTTTAATGTATTCCGAGGTGCTTTGTACAATATGTCATCAACTTGTGGTGTAGGCGTGCGGCTCTGCCGCCGAGCAGAGAACTACTTTCCAACTTATTTCACATCCAGCCAAAGCTGGAACTACAGAATGCTTCAAATCTGCTGCTGATTTTATCCTGCTGATGGAATTATTAACCCGAGCAAACACCAGTGGAAGACCACGTTCCTGGATCAGGAACCTGGCTGGGTTTTAACGCACGGCTCTGCCAAAAAAAAACATGTTATTCATTAGAAAACAGCACTGTGAGAGGATGGGTGTGGAAGGTAGGACACCGATCAATGGACATGTAGTGGGTGGGTGTCATGGGTAAGCACAGGGAAAGGGGATCGGGTGAGAAACAAAGGGGCAAAACAAGAGGGAAACGTCCAGGGTTGGTTTGGTTACTGGGCTGGCTTGGTGTTCCTTCGGCAGGTGTGGTGTTACCAGACAAAGAAAAGGTGGCAGACGATCTGACAGATGGCACCATGGTGCATAAAAAGGCAAACATTAGGGTTGGTGTGATGGAAAGAAAAACCATGACAAACACAATCTCACATTTTTTGGTATGTTTAGTCTGATGATGGAGTTTGTTCGACAGTTCAAGACCAATGCTCTGCAGCTCAAAGACCAAGGACTTCATGGACTTCCCCAGACCGCACACTCAGCTGGTGTCCAAACATGAGGTCTATTTACATATGTACAGGTAATTTGGTTTGGAGCTGGATGGCAGACTGGACTCGTCCTCAAACACCTGGATCGTAGAGAGCAGGAAGCCCCTCCAGATGTTCTACCAGTGGGTTTATCCCCATCAGTCTGTTCCACGCTGTGGTGTGATGTGCGACAGAAGAGTTTCAGCTAGAATGAAAGGGAAAGTGTAGAAAACCGTGGTGAGAGCGGCCATGCTGATTGGTCTAGAGACAGTGTGGTTAGAGCGGCCATGCTGATTGGTCTAGAGACAGTGTGGTTAGAGCGGCCATGCTGATTGGTCTAGAGACAGTGTGGTGAGAGCGGCCATGCTGATTGGTCTAGAGACAGCGTGGTGAGAGCAGCCATGCTGATTGGTCTAGAGACAGTGTGGTTAGAGCGGCCATGCTGATTGGTCTAGAGACAGTGTGGTTAGAGCGGCCATGCTGATTGGTCTAGAGACAGCGTGGTGAGAGCAGCCATGCTGATTGGTCTAGAGACAGTGTGGTTAGAGCGGCCATGCTGATTGGTCTAGAGACAGTGTGGTGAGAGCGGCCATGCTGATTGGTCTAGAGACAGTGTGGTGAGAGCGGCCATGCTGATTGGTCTAGAGACAGTGTGGTGAGAGCGGCCATGCTGATTGGTCTAGAGACAGTGTGGTGAGAGCGGCCATGCTGATTGGTCTAGAGACAGCGTGGTGAGAGCAGCCATGCTGATTGGTCTAGAGACAGTGTGGTGAGAGCGGCCATGCTGATTGGTCTAGAGACAGTGTGGTGAGAGCGGCCATGCTGATTGGTCTAGAAACAGTAGCACTGAAGAAAAGACAGGAAGCAGAGATGTTTGTAGCAGAGATGAAGATGCTGAGGATCTCTCTGGGAGTGACCAGGATGGACAGGATCAGAGGAACAGCACATGTTAGAGGTTTTAAAGTCAGAGAGGTCAGACTGAGATGGTTTGGACATGTGCAGAGGAGAGAGAGAGAGTACATCAGAAGAAGGATGCTGGGTTTGGAACCACCAGGAAAGAGGACTAGAGGAAGACCAAAGAGGAGGTTCATGGATACAGTGAAGGAAGACATGAAGATAGTTGGTGTGACTGAAGAGGATGCAGCAGATAGGGTTAGATGGAAGAAACTGACTTGTTGTGGAGACCCCTGAAGGGAAAAGCCGAAAGAAGAAGTCTGCTCCACACTGTGGTGTGCTGGGACGGGATGCCATGTGGACCCCCTCATCTGTAGCTATAAAGACGTTCTCCATCATGAAGAGCACCCCACCCCTCCGTTGGCACCAGGAACCAGACATCATCAGAAGGATTGTTTCTCATGAAGGAATCCTGTCCTCCTCCAGAGTGTCCCACTCCTCACGGTGAAGAACGATGCTGAATGTTTAAACTTCCCCTGGAGGATTAATAAAGTCTCTAACGATCAATCAGAGGTTCTTCCATCAACAGAAACACAGCCCACCTGAACCCGGACTGGATCTTCAGGATCACTGCTTAAATAATCTGCTAGAAGATTTAAAAATAGCAGCGAATCAGATCCATTTTTTGTGCATCAGACGGGCACAAAGGCTAATTTATGAGCTCCTAATTCCAGACAGGAGAAATAATGACAATGAACACGACTGCTTTTCCTCATTCTGCCAGATTAAAGAAGCTTAAAAAGGTCAGAGTTAAATTAGGGTTTAATGTTGCTCCCAGTGGGATCCACCAACACAAAACAAATCACTCAAAGAATATCTAGGAGATGCCAGGCTGGCATCCCAGCCTGGCATCTCAGACTGTGTGAGCAGGATTTAAGGTCAGAGTCCCTGCCAGCAGAGGGAGGGGGCGGATCGTCTGCAGCCTTATCAATTATTTAATTACACATTTAGAGTCTTTGGCCACGTGCTGAATTAGTCATGTCTGATAATGGTGAGCAGAGCAGATGTTAGAGACCCCCACCCTCCTCCTGAGTCCGGCTGGATTACACCCCGCCTCCCATCGGCTCCTCCACTGCCCACAAGCAGCAAGGAGTCAACTGGGGTTTCACTGGATGTATTACCCTAGAGGGGGGCTCAGAGTTTTATTGGATGATAATTATTTTCTTATAAATTCTGTTTAAAAACAAACAGGAACTTTTTTTTAGATTGAAGTATGTTATTTGCCAAAAAAAAAAAAAAACAACATAAAAATACATATAATGAGTTTGACTTGTGGTTTTGATTGTGTGTCTGTTCCCTCCTCCTTCCTGATTAGTCCAGTCCTCTGAGTGTGTGCACTACACAGTGTAAACTGAGTCCATACAGACAGTGAAAACATTAAGTTAACACAGCGAGTGCCTTTTGTTTTACATTCTAATGTTGGTGGAGTTACTAAAAATGATCCTCACTTTTGAATGACGGTACTGAGCGTGAGCAGAGCTCCTGCACTAAAACACTTCCTGTTTATGTTAGAATGTGAACTGGTGGAGAACAAAATCCATGTCCAGGAACAACCTGACCTTTGAATTGTTTCTGATAAATGATTCAAACCACAGTAATTTCACGGCTATAAGGCTCATATAAACGTCTTAGATTTTCTTCAAAATGAGCGGTGCGTCTTTTCGTGCGGTGTGCCTTGTGTGTGAGAAAAGGCGGACCTAAAAGAAAACGTGGTGCCCGCGAGGCGGACCTGAAAGAAAAGGCATGAGAACGTTAAAGAGTGAAGTGTGAGCGGCGTGGGAGCGATGGATGACCGAAGGGTGGAAGGCAGCGCCGGGCGAGTTACGCTACAGTTTGCCAATGGATTGTAGATGCTTGGACTAACGTGTCTGCTGGTACCGTTATCCGAGCTTTCTCAAAAGCTGGTATCCTTTCTGAGGAGCCGCACAGTACAGACAGTGACTTTGACAGCGAGGAGCGAAGTGGACCTGCTCTGAAACAGAGGATGAGGACTTTGATGGATTTGAATAAAGACTATTACCGGTAATGTGTTTGTTTAGTATCGTTACTACTTAAATAAAACACAACCAAACTCAGTTTTGCTCCTGATCTATTTTTTAATACACACATTTGCATGCTTGCGTGTGTGTTGTTGTAAGGCGGTGTATGACTGAGACTGCGCCTTTTCGTACGGTGCGCCTAATGGTCGTGAAATTACGGTAATTAAACAAAAAACAAATCAGGAATGTTTTTAATGTGAGAATAAAATTTAAAATTTTCGGCTTATCCGGGTCCGGGTCGCAGGAGACGGGAAACCCAGACTTCTCTCACCCTGGCTGCATCCTCCACCTCACCCAGGAGGATCCTGAGGTGTTCCAGCTTGTCCAGGGTCTGCCTCATCCTAGTGGGGTGGGCCCAAAACACCCCACCAGCTTGGGGCAGGACCCTATCCCTGACCTGCAGGGGGCATTGCCCCCTTCTCTGGGTGAGGACCATGGTCTCGAGTTTGGAGGCATTGATTCTCATTACATTCCAGTGAATAAAATTCAAACATTGAAAAAACTTAAAGTTGATCTTTCATGAGTTTTTTAAGAAGATTATTCCTAAAATAATAAAGAAAATTTCAACATTGAGACACATTTAAATTTAAAAATATCAAATTAGCCTGAAAAAACATTTAATTTTCTTCCAGAAGTAATACTTTGTTTTCTAATTGGTTAAAAATAGGACTGTAATTAGTTTTTATTGCTTATTATTATTTATTAGATGGATTTTTTAATCTAGTGATTAATATTTTTAGATTCCAGTTTCTGCTCTCAGTGTTTTTAAACTCAGGAGTTCATTTTCTTCACAGTTTTGTGTCATTTTTTCCTCCTGCTGTGATTTAATCCTCCATGTTTTCTTCCAGACTTTCTGGTTTCCTGCATAAAAAATCCAAAGAGCCTTTTATTTTTATTTTGGATTTATTTGGAGCCGCGGCTGCTCTTCTTTTTCTCAGCTGCAGCAAAACAACAAACAAGTTTTAGCAAAGCTTCGACGTACAGATTTATAGCAGAAAAAAATCCATTCTGATGTAAAGTATTGTTTTTATAATGGAAAATGCCTGAGAGGCTTTTCAGACGGGGATGGACCCACTGCTGCCAAACGATTTACTCACATTTTAATGTGGGTTTTTGTAAAGTCTGCTGTTTTTTTTTCCAGATGTTTCTGCTTGGATGAAACCCCGTCTGGAGAAGACGCTCCTTATGGATGGAGAACAGAAACTGTTCATGCTTCGGATCCAAAACTCCAGGAAACACACGACCATTAACAGAAGTCCTGACACGACGAAAGACGTCATTTACTAATTAAATGAAATCATCTGTAAAGATGGCAGAGTGTGTGAACCAACTCCAAGAGGAGTCACACACACTCCCATTCTACTGTGAGTCCTGGTGTGGGGGCGAGTCTTCAAACACTGTTATTTCTGTGTGTAGTTTGCATGTTCTCCTTGTGTATGTGTGGGTTTTCTCTGGTTTCCTCTAAAAACATACATGTTAGGTTGATTGGCTGCTAGGAATGAGTCTATTTGGGGTGTATGCTGCCTCTTACCTGAAAATCAGCTGGGACAGGCTCCAGCACCCCCATGGCTTGATTAGAAGTAAACAGTTCAGAGGACAAAAAAAAATGGAGATAAAAAAAACCCATAAAGGCAGCTGGCAGTAGCTTATTAGAATACCACTGCATTGTCATAATATCATGTGCATAACCTACACGAGGTTCTAGAGGCTGGTTTGAGGCTCTAGAACCTTATATAGGTCAGAAAAAGTGTCCAAAACCGTGGTGAGAGCGGCCATGCTGATTGGTCTAGAGACAGTGTGGTGAGAGCGGCCATGCTGATTGGTCTAGAGACAGTGTGGTGAGAGCGGTCATGCTGATTGGTCTAGAGACAGTGTGGTGAGAGCGGCCATGTTGATTGGTCTAGAGACAGTGTGGTGAGAGCGGCCATGCTGATTGGTCTAGAGACAGTGTGGTAAGAGCGGCCATGCTGATTGGTCTAGAGACAGTGTGGTGAGAGCGGCCATGCTGATTGGTCTAGAGGCAGTGTGGTGAGAGCGGCCATGCTGATTGGTCTAGAGGCAGTGAGGTGAGAGCAGCCATGCTGATTGGTCTAGAGACAGTGTGGTGAGAGCGGCCATGCTGATTGGTCTAGAGACAGTGTGGTGAGAGCGGCCATGCTGATTGGTCTAGAGACAGTGTGGTGAGAGCGGCCATGCTGATTGGTCTAGAGACAGTGTGGTGAGAGCGGCCATGCTGATTGGTCTAGAGACAGTGTGGTGAGAGCGGCCGTGCTGATTGGTCTAGAGACAGTGTGGTGAGAGCGGCCATGCTGATTGGTCTAGAGACAGTGTCACTGAAGAAAAGACAGGAAACAGAGATGTTTGTAGCAGAGATGAAGATGCTGAGGATCTCTCTGGGAGTGACCAGGATGGACAGGATCAGAGGAACAGCACATGTTAGAGGTTTTAAAGTCAGAGAGGTCAGACTGAGATGGTTTGGACATGTGCAGAGGAGAGAGAGGAACTGCCAGGCAGGAGGTCTAGAGGAAGACCAAAGAGGGTGTTCTTATGAATGAAGTGAAGGAAGACATGAACCCTGGAGGATGCAGGAGACAGGATTTGATGGAAGAAACAGACTTGCTGTGGCGCCCCCTGACGGGAAATGATGGAAGGAGAAGAAGAAGCATCGTCGGGGTGGGATGGAGATCAAGTTGTCTCACGTTACGATCTACAGTACGTCGTAGATGTGATCCTTAAAGTTTAAATCATATGATGGGATTCATGAAGCTGTGTTTTTGTGGCTTCAATAACGTAAACAAAACCAGAAACACCTGCCGAGATTTAAGATGAACTCAAATAAATAAAACCATACGTTTAAAAATGACTAAAATAAGAAATAAAAGCTTCTGTGAAGCATGAGGTTGTTGTTTTGGGCAGCCCCCCTCCTGCGTGCTCCCAGTTAGAGGTGAGAATCCAGGAGGACAGGTGGTAGTGGCTGAGGATGTGTTGGCACACCTGTCAGAAGAAGCCCCCTGACCTTCCTGTAGAAGACCGCTTTAATTGACTGTTTTTATCAGAAACTCAGCTGAACTTTGATCTTTCCGCCGTCTTCATCAAAACAAAGCTCTCTTTCCGTCCCTTCATCTGGTCTGGTAGACAGACGGAAGCAGACACGAGTTATTTTATCACTTTATGATCTTCACACAGGGAGGGACGGTGTCTGGATGTCCTACAGATGTGTATGTGTGTGTTTAATGAAGAACAACCTGTTGTCATTATTATTATTTAGGTCATTACTGACAGATTTTAATTTTTTAACATTTTTTTTCAACATTTGTGGCTAAAAAAAAAACAACTTTTCAGAATATTTTTGTGTAAATATTTTCAAAATTAATGCTCAGATAAAATAATATTATTTTGGAATTTACTTATTTACAGGCTTGAATATGAAATTTTAACATTTCTTGGGGCTGCACGGTGGCCTCACAGCAAGAAGGTCAGGGGTTTGAGTCCTGAAATGGGAGCAAGGCTTAAAACACGGTCCTTTCTGTGTGTAGTTTACATGTTCTACATGTGTATGTGTGGGTTTCTCTGGTTTCCTCCAAAAACATACATGTTAGGTTGATTGGCTGCTAGGATGAGTGTGTGTGTGTGTGTGTGTGTGTGTGTGTGTGTGTGTGTGTGGATGGCCCCACAACAGACTGGCGACCTTTTCAGGGTGTACCCCCCTTCTCACCTGAAATCAGCCATCATAGGCTTCGGCACCCAAAAGATCTGTGTAATGGGGTCTCGGGCAGCGTTGGTCTGGTGGTAGAGAGACCGTCTTACAACTTAAGAGAACCTGGTTTGATTCCAACTGGGACCACGCTGCGACCACTAGAGAGACGACTACAAAAAAAAGAACTGTGTGTTTAAATGATATAAAAATAAATCTGAAAGAAATTAATATTTTTTTCATTCAGCAAAATAGTCAATTAAAAAAAAATCTTTTTATTTTTTCTCTCATTTCCTTTTTATTTTGTAAAATTTATCCAACTGTCATTTTATTGTTTTTAATAATCTTTAAAAAAAATTACATTGAAATAGAAGAACTAGAAATAAACTGAGAGAGAGCGTGTGTGTGTATGTGTGTGTGTGTGTGTGTGTGTGTGTCTCTCTCTCTCTAAGGGAGAGAGAGTGAGAGTTAATCTAAGAGAGAGAGTCCATCAGAATGAGAGATGTTTGACATGAAGGTGGAGCTTGGCTCCAGATCAGGTGCCCGAAGGCCGGATTCTCCTCCCGGTGTCTGATCCTGGGTCTGATCCTGGTTCCACCTCTGGTCCTCATGGTTCTGGTCCTTGTTCTCGTTCAGTACCACACAGGAAGTCAGGCGACACCTTCACAATAAAACCATCCCCTTGAGAAAACACACAGTTTCAGTTCTGACAAAAAAAAAAATCAGAGTATTTTTATTTGATATTTTTTTCAGATGTGATTAATTCATCTGATCATAAATCAGGCTTCATCACATCCTGCATGGCTTAAATCACCCTCCGTTAGATTGTTTAACAGACAAAGTACAGTAATGTTTTGACACAAGGTGGTGAAGTCGGATCCTGGTGGAAAGCCAGTTTTAACTGGTTTTTTGGATGTAACAGGAATGCAGGACAGCAGGATGAGGGACCAGACAACGAGGGACACCATCATGACTGCAGGAGGACAGAACAGCAGCCCTGCAGGATGATCTGGGACTGGAATCACGGACACCAGGGGATGACGAGACACAGATGGAGAAATCAGGGAGATGGTCCTAATGTAGGGTTTTATAGGTTTTTATTTTGGTGGATTTACATAAAAGTTTCTCTCACTGTGGGACTGAGCGTGAGCAGAACACCTGCATTTAAACATCAAGATGTCGGCGGGGCGTTATGGAGAACAAAATCCGTGGCCAAAAACAACCGAGCGTTTGAAGAGTGAAAATAAAAAACGGACGACCAGTTTTATACTTTTTCAGTTTAATTTTTGTGAAAATGCAGGAATGTTTTTAGATTCAACGAGTTTCTGTCAGGTTTTTAAAGTTGGGGTTTACAACCACACCTACACCTGTTATCGGCATGTGGTCTTAGCCCCGCCTTCTTCTTGTGTGCACCACATAGTGTAAAACAAAAACAAGCAGTTAACGAAGCAAACGCATGTTTTAAAAGTATTTTTATTTTTGTGTTTTATGAGTACTTTGTCATTTCTGAACGGGAGGAAAAAAAAATGCTTAAAATATAAAATACAGACACGTGTTTTTTTTGTCGGCGTGTGTCTGACATTAAAACGCCAAATAAATTTACTGGCATCAAGACGATTACGATTCGTTCCAGGTGGACATTTTTACTGCGTGGTCAGAATTAGACTGTTTTTACTGCAATTTATCGAATCTGAGCCCAAAACTCACGGTTTTATATCTTAAAACTTGACCAAATCTGACTCTTACGTTACTGCTTATGGTGGATAAATGAAGTTTCTAGACTAAATAAGAACCATATCTTCCCATTTTCAGCCTTGGTTTGATCCTGTGTAATCCCTCATTCGTCCAGCAGGGATCCATCGTAGAAAAGACTTCGTAACAACTTCTGAAGAAAGTATTTGAAGACATTTTGACTTCCATCCATAAACCGTATGGAGTCATTTTCTTTTTATTTTCAATCTAAATGATTCAGATTGAACGATCTGTAACGTTCAGTTTAAAAATGATTCCTGGATGGAAGTGGAAACAGTGTTCCCTCTAAGCTGCGCGCCTGCGCACTTGCGCACTGCTCGCAGGTTAATAGCGCACACAAAAACCTATGCAGCGCACAAAATAAAAATCCATTTCAAGTAAAAATGGTAAAATGAGACAAAACTCCGAAGCATATCTCTGTCTTCTTTCTTTCTGAAACAAATTGCTTCGAATCGAAGCTTCGGAGTTTGGCTCGTCACTTCTGATGACGTCACAAAAGAGAAAAAGTTTTAGCCCCGCCCCCTTCTGCTCAGGAAGCTTGTGTGTTTGATCAGACATAAAAAATTAGAGGGAACTTTGAGTGGAAACGTCTCTATCTTCAAACACACTCTCCAGCAGACACTTTGAAACCCTTTCTAGGATTAATCCAATCTTGTAGAGCCTGAGTTCATCCACAGCAAGTCCACGGGGGTCTGGTGCCGGTAAATTTTGCCTCAATAATACATATTTATACAATGATTATAAACAATGTGAATTACTGCTGATATGGATTTTTAAATTTCTCATTCATTATCTTTTCTTAATCGAGATTGAGTTTATAGCAGAAGTCTATAAACAGAATTAGAAACTCTGTTTAATTACAAAATGAAAGGTCTTATTATGTTTTATTATTTAAAGCTGTTGATTTGGGAATCAGTTTTGGTCAGATTTGGTCATTTGATGGACCGGATACCTCCCGTTAAGTCACTCTGGCTCATTAACCATTTTATCTTTTGTGATTTTCAAAATGGCCGATAAACTAGTCCGTTTGGTGTGAAAGCCTCACATGAGACAGGACGAAAGCCTTTTACAGGTTTGATACATAAAAGTGTCCCTTCCTGTTGGGACTGAGTATGAGCAGAACACCTGCACTGAAACATCAGAATGTGTGTGGTGCTGATCAAAATCCATGGTCACGAACAACCTGGTGCTCCATGCTTTTTCAGCAGAGTTTGTAAATTTCTCAAACAAAAAATACATCAGGACTATTTTTAATGTTCAAAGTTTCTTTTAGTTTTCTGAACTGCTTACTCCTAATTGGTTCGTTGGGTGTGCCGGGGTGTACCCTGGCTGCTTTCAGGCAAGGGACACCTGTCAGGGCTTTCACCCCGGACAGGTTTCCAGTCTGAGGCGGAGCCAAACACAGACACAATCATCCTCACGTATTCATATCTCGGGGTGGCCAATTAACCCAGCGTTTTTGGAGAGTGAGAGGAAACCAGGGAGAACAATGGAAGAACATACAAACCACACACAGAAAGGGCAGTGTTTCAAGCTTCACTCCCACTCTGGGACTCAAACCCCTGACCTTCTTGCTGCGAGACCACCGTGAAGCCCCATTTTTTATGTTCAAATCTCAAGTTAATTTATTGAACAATAAAAATCCTTCATTTAATTTTTTCTCTTTTAATACTTCTTTTTTTTTTTTTAATAAAAACTGTTCAATAAAAATGAAAATTCTGATCAAATTTGTTCTTTTTGATTCTTAACGATAAAACTTTTTTTTTCTCTTTTTACTTCAGTTTTACTCTGAAAGTCTTACCGGAAGTACAAACTTGCGTGATTTTTGCTCTTGACCGCAGCGCGCGTTCTGGCTTTCCAAATAAGGAGTGAGTCTGCGTGGCGCGCAGAGCTGAGCTGGAGTCCCTGCGCGCTGCGCCCCGCACACCCCGCCAGGATTACACCCGCACTTTTTATCCTCACTCACTTTCACTGTTTGGGATTAAAAAGAAAAAAAAAGGAGTTAAAGAGAAGTTTTTCTTCTGAAGTCCCACCTGGATCACCTGGACCCCTAGTCCTCCTCAGACCCCTGGTCCTCCTCAGACCCCTGGACCTCCTCAGACCCCCGGTCCTCCTCAGACCCCCCGTCCTGCAGGGATCATGGTGCTTTCACTGGACTTCTTCAGAAAACAAACTCACTGCAGGTAAATCTTTTTATTTCTTTCTGATCCGCGCGCATCATTTCCACTGCGCAACGGGAAGATGCGCCGCTTTGGAAGCAGCGCGCAGGCAGGGAGATGATCTGCGCCTCTGAGGAGGAAGGTCTGGGGTAGGGCTGAGGAAGGTCTGAGGAAGGTCTGAGGAAGGGGTTGATTAAGGTCTGAAGAAGAGAGGGTGTACTTTAATGTGAGGAGCAGAAAATGATGAATGAAAAAGGGAAGTTTGCCCCCAGCACATTTATCTCTGACCTTCTCTTCTTTCTCCCCGAGGAAGGGCTGAGGGAGGGCTGAGGAAGGTCTGAGGAAGGGCTGAGGAAGGTCTGAGGAAGGGCTGAAGAAGGTCTGAGGAAGGGCTGAGGAAGGGCTGAGGAAGGGCTGAAGAAGGTTTAGGGAGGGCAGGTTCCGGAAATTTGAAGGGTTAAAAATCTGACCCCCAAACGCAGAGATGTAAATAATTTTGGTTTCATTTAAACAATTAATCTGATAAAAAACAGGGTGCACGGTGGCCTCACAGCCAGAAGGTCTGGAATTGGAGGCAAGGCTTGAAACACTCCTTTCTGTGTGGAGTTTGCATGTTCTCTGTGGGTTTTCCCAGGTACTCTGGAAAAGAGAGTATAGAGATAAAGTCAGACTGAGATGGTTTGGACATGTGCAGAGGAGAGAGAGGAACTGCCAGGCAGGAGGTCTAGAGGAAGACCAAAGAGGAGGTTTATGGATGTATGAACCCAAGAGGATGCAGGAGACAGGGTTAGATGGAAGGAATTGACTATCTGTGGCGCCCCCTGAAGGGAGATCCTAAAAGGAGAAGACTCCGGTTTCCTCCCACTCTCCAAAAACCTACAGGTCAGGTTGAATGGCCGCTACAAAATTGCCCCGAGGACTGAGTGTGTCAATGAGTGTGTGTGTGGCCTAGCAACAGACTGGCGACTTGTTCAGGGTGTATCCTGCCTCCTGCCTGAAATCAGCAGGGATAGGCTCTGGCAAACCCCACAATTCCATCAAGGATGAGTGTGACAGAAACACACCATCGTAACAAGACTGAGCATGGACAGGACATCACACCCTCCTTCACAGAGAGTAAAATATCCAGAGACACAGCATCCCTGTGCTTACACCCTCCTTCACAGAGAGTAAAATATCCAGAGACACAGCATCCCTGTGCTTACACCCTCCTTCACAGAGAGTAAAATATCCAGAGACACAGCATCCCTGTGCTTACACCCTCCTTCACATGGAGGAAAATATCCAGAGACGTGCTGGAAGCCCAGTGAGAGGAGAGATTCTCTCCCAGGACGGAAATACAGAGGTTACAGATTAGTCTGTCATCCAAAATCACACGATTCTTCTTTAACGTCCCTCGGATTAAATTCTTCCAACAACCAACAAAATCCTGCACAATTATCTGGTAAATTAAGACAGTCGTTCCGTTCTGTCGTTGTTCGCTGATCCGAAGCATGTTGAAGTAAAAACATTTTGGATGTGGTGTTTAAGAACCGGAGGGGCTTTAGAAAATCTACGTCAGAACACAAATCATGTTTGTAGGATGGAGAGGATGGGGTTCATCCAGATAGAAGATGGGGTTCAGATGACGGGAGGTTAAAGAACTGATCAGGTAGGATCAGTAGAATCCGGACATCAGAGGGACAAACATCTGGAAAAATTCTTACTCATTCACAAGAGAAAAAAAGAGAAAACAGGGTTGGAAAAAAAATATTAGATTCAATTAGAAAAGTATTCATGTTTTTTATCAAACAGATTTAGAAACCTGGATGGCGCCACCTACTGCCTGCAATCACATTCCCTCCAGCTACTAGGTCAGGGATTCAAGGCATTATCTTACGACTGCTTGATGGAAAAATGTCCTACCCAATCAGAGAAGAGAGATAACGGGGTGTCATGCACACAAGCGTCCGTCCTTCATGTTTGTAGTTCTGTAGCTGAAAAAAAGAAGATAAAAAATGATCTTCTCACAACCTCTTGATAAAAAAAGAACCATCGCTTTTCGTGGCAAGAAAAAGGGTTTTTGAGCGCTGCAGAAAAGTGTCGTCACACATCCTCCTGCATGTTTATCTCAGTGTGGTGCAACGATTTAAGGATAAACAAAAAGAGCTGAGCACAGTGTAGACCATCACTCTGCTGACTTCGTGGTGGATACATTTTCGTTGTTTGGTTTACAATAGTTTACCGAGGCTAGCGCCACCTAACGCCTCCAATCAGTTTCACTTTACTCCAGCAACTAGGCCAGGGAATGCAGGCATTAACTTACAATTGCAGCGATGGGAAAACGTCCTACCCAATCAGAGAACAGAGAGGATGGCGGGACATGAACACAAGCGTTCGTCCTCCATGTTTGTAGTTCTGTACATCCATCATGCTATACGGACCGTGTTGGTAACGATTCCTCAGATTAAGAATTTAAAGACAGTGTTTAGAGAGTTTATTCAGGAAAAGTTTGTTTTTAAGCTTGATTTTTCGGACTACACTGACTGCTGCAGTGTGTTACATACGTGACGTCCAGTCCGCACCAGAAAGGACCGATAGGGTAAATAAATGAAGTAACCGCCTACTGTGGAGTGAGTAAACCCGACCCTGATTGATCCACTCCTCTCGGTGGAAACATAACCTCAATACTGACCCTGATGGATCAGGGTCGGGAGTTAATGGTAACAGTTTCACCTCCAACCTGAATTCTGGTGATCCCAAAAACTACGACTGCAAATATTTACAAAATATAAATAACAATTTTTTTTAGTTAATATTATTTGAAATTTTTTGTTTGGACAAAAACAAAACATTTGACAAAAAATCTTTAGTAAATTTGGTTTTAAACACGTTTTTACACAGTGAATTCCCCCTTCCTCTCACCCCCTCATTAGTCCCGCCCCCTGCGTGCACGACACAGTGAAAACTTTACTTGAGGCCAAAAATACAGTGAAAAGAGCAGCAAGTTTACGAATCCAGCACATTTTCTATTAAATTCTTATTTTGGTGCATGGGGATAATAAAGAGCATTTTCTGTTGGGACTGAGTGTGAGCAGAGCACGTGCACTAGAACACCTCCTGCATACGTTAAGTGTGTGGTGGAGAACAAAATCCATGTTCAAGAATAATCTGGTGCTAGAAGAGTATCAACTTACAAATTTTTCAAATTTTCTCAAAACCATTTCAGAATTTTTTTGTGGTAAAAAAAGTTCAAACATGAAAGAAACTTTTACAAAGTAACTTTTTTTCAAACTCCTTGTGTCTCGTTTTAACCTCTAGATCTGTGGTCATCTGTGACGTGCTGAGTTATACCAGCTCTAGAATGGGGACAAGTTCACTTCTGGAGGTTAAAAACAACTCATTAGTGAAATTCTCATTTGTTTTGATCTGAATCCAGACAGAAATGATTTTACTATGTAGGTCTGTCTGTAGGTGGAGACGTTACTGTTTAACCTCATGTGTTTTAAAATCAGAGTGTGATGTTCGTCTACGTGTGGTCAGAATGACGGTTTGTTTTATCCATAAAGTGGTGATTTTAAAAGACCAGGATAAATATCCTGTTGTTTTTAATGGGAATGTTTCTTTTAAAGGGTTTAAAAGCTGATATTTTGGAAGACGGGGTGACTGATGCAGCAGTGAATCAGCCTGATGTTAAACAGGGTTTTATAGACACCAGATTTAGCCCGGACGGAACAGGAAGGAGAAATCATCTCATTAATCTCTCTTTAATACTGTACTTTTCAGAATTAGGATCACATTTTTCCACCTGGTTAAAAGAAGAATTCATGGTTTTATTTCATTTCTTTGGAATAAATCTGAATGCCACCAGGTTTGGTCGAACACGGGGGGCAGGGGTTCTTTCATGAATAAAAGGTTGGTTTTGGGTGATCTGATTGATTTTCCTGATCATTGTCCGTATCCCAAACCCTTCTTCCTACATCATAACGCTCCCTGAACTCAATTTGCACAGCATTGATAAAATATTTAATTGCAGTTTGTCTTTCTGGGTTTATGATATCGATTTGATGATTTATTTTTATTTCTGTCAGGTGGGGGAAGAGGTGGATACGTAACACCCAGATACACTGGCAGGTTTACCAGTGTCCTGGGAAGATTTGAGTCCTGGGCTGGGCATTTTGGAACCAGACTTGAGAGTTACCAGACCCCATCATAACAGCAGATGACCTGAAAAAGAGAAATGGACGCCAAAGCTTTAAAAAAAGGAGGGACGATGAGACACAGGTGCAAACATTAGGGAGAAGCAATAAGTGACATGGTGTGAGGAATTAGGGCAAAGGGCTGAACACAGAAGAAGGAAGATCATGACCATGTCTCATGTTTTTGCCATGAGGTGGTGAAGGTGGAGACGTAAAACCCAGAAGCAGTGCCAGTTTTAACTAGTTTATTACAGTTAATCAGGGTTTAGGGGAGAAGGGTAGGCACGTGCAGTCTGGAAGTCAACCTGAGCAGGTTCATGCATGCTGGCCAGGCTTCACAGAACCAGACAGAGGAGCCATCAAAGGGGAAACATGGGCTGAGGGTCCAGACGTGGAGGGACATCATCATGGCTGCAGCAGGAGAACAGAATCTCTCTGACACCAGAGAGACGGACACATGGGGTTGACTAACCATGGGGAAGACGTCAGGGAGAGGCCATTGGGAGGCAATGGGGCGAGGGGTGGTTAATTAGGGTGCAGGGCAGGATTATTTATCATTATTATTAGGGTTCTGGTGAGGGGGGGTTGGGTCCCGTCCCAATGCGTTGAGCCAAGTTTATCCAGTGCTTCTGATCTTCTTCCAGCTGTTCTGCTTCCTTGACGATGAGTCTGAGTTGTTGGAGGTCGCCTGACATTAAATCGAGCCATCGGGTAAAGGGCTCACCTTGTGGTCTTTTCCAGCCTGCGACCTTTGGGTTGAATTGAAGGATTGCTCTCGTAGGATGGTCGGGAGACAGGCAAAGGACGTGGCCGAACCAGTGAGCGTGGCGTTGTGCAGCCAGGCAATATGTGTTTGGCTGGCACGTACGGGCTCTGAGCACCTGGTTAGAGGCGCGCTGGGACACTTGATGTTTTTAGTGGTTCGAAGAGCCCTGTTGAAGCCATCAATGGCAGGATTGGGATGGAAGAAATATTCCAGAAGGGATGAGGATCATGACCGTTTGGTCTTGCACATGTTACTGTTTACCAGCAGCAGGAACTATGTGCCCTACTGCCAGCCACACCCTGATCTGAAAATGAAACACAATAATCTTATAATCCAGCGAATCATAGAATCTTATTTTAATATGGATATACAGTACTGTGCAGCCCGACCCTGAACGGACCGTCTCACAGCGAGGTGTTGTTTGTTTCTACTTTTAAAAAATACAGAAACACTTTGTATGTTTTTGTTTCCAGTGGTTCTGGATCAAAGAGAGAGAGTGTTAGCAGCCCCTTCGCACTGCAGCAGGAAAGCAAAGAGGAGGAGATTGACCTTGTTTGTCACGTTCGGGCTGCAAATGATCTTTTTGGTAAAATGAATGTTATGTAACCGAGTTCAAACCAAACTGGTTTGGATAGCCCTCGTCTCCAGAAGGTGTCCTGGCAGGTCAAGCCCGTCCTGGTGTAATTAAGTGTGCGTTTAAAAGAGCATGTTGTGCGGCACAGCCCATCGATTTTATCTGAGCAGTGGCTCAGACGGAGCTGAGGTGGCTTAGGAGTATTGAGTTATCAGAGGAGACAACAACACGGCCTGATCACTGCCTTATTGATTATTGTGAGGCTGATAAATGATTCGTTTCCCCAGAGGAGGAAACCTGGATGACTCAGCATGTTCTTCTGGCTGGAAAATGTGGGGGATTCAGGTTCCCCACGTTTACTCTGAGCTGCGGGTGTAGATCACGCTGCACTGCTTTGCATGCTGCTTTGTAATTAGCTGGTTAGGTGTGTGTTAGAACTGACCAGATGTTCCTGATGTCGGTGAGTTTTTAATCACAGTTTCTTTGGGGGATGGCGTTGGGATTGATGGGGGAGGGAGGGGTTAACGGGACGGACCTCTGAAAAAAAAAAAAAAACCTTTTATCTGCTGCAGCTCAAAGAGAAAAATGTCCGTCTTTAAAGTTTTATCTTGTTCTAAAAATGAAAAAGTTCAGATCCAGCCTTCGTGTGGGTTTTAGCACCTTTCACCACAGAGACGGGGTGCTCATAAATACCTGAACGCCCTCAGAGGAGGGGCTTACAGTGTGTGTGTGTGTCTCTGTGTGTGTGTGTGTGTGTCTGTGTGTGTGTGTGTGTGTGTGTGTGTGTGTGTGTGAAACAGGTATTTTCAGAATGATCTTTTCTTTTCTCCTCTTTGATCTGGAGTTTCTGGATAATTGTCCGTTTGTTTGTGTGTGTGTGTGTGTGTGTGTCTGTGTGTGTGTGTGTGTGTGTGTGTGTGTCTGTGTGTGTGTGTGTATGTGTGTGTGTATGTGTGTGTGTGTGTGTGTGTGTGTGTGTGTGTGTGTATGTGTGTGTGTGTGTGTGTGTGTGTGTGTGTGTCTGTGTGTGTGTGTGTGTGTGTGTGTGTGTGTGTGTGTGTGTGTGAAACAGGTATTTTCAGAATGATCTTTTCTTTTCTCCTCTTTGATCTGGAGTTTCTGGATAATTGTCCGTTTGTTTGTGTGTGTGTGTGTGTGTCTGTGTGTGTGTGTGTCTGTGTGTGTGTGTGTGTGTGTGTGTGTCTGTGTGTGTGTGTGTATGTGTGTGTGTATGTGTGTGTGTGTGTGTGTGTGTGTGTATGTGTGTGTGTGTGTGTGTGTGTGTGTGTGTGTCTGTGTGTGTGTGTGTGTGTGTGTGTGTGTGTGTGTGTGTGTGTGTGTGTGTGTGTGTGTGTGTGTGTGTGTGTGTGAAACAGGTATTTTCAGAATGATCTTTTCTTTTCTCCTCTTTGATCTGGAGTTTCTGGATAATTGTCTGTGTGTGTGTGTGTGTGTGTGTGTGTGTGTGTGTGTGTGTGTGTGTGTGTGTGTGTGTGTGAAACAGGTATTTTCAGAATGATCTTTTCTTTTCTCCTCTTTGATCTGGAGTTTCTGGATAATTGTCCGTATCCGACGCTGATCTCCATCAGCTCCCTGGAAGAGTCCATCAGCAGTGGAACTAATCAGTGTTATTACCATGGTAACGCTTTCTTCTCCACATGCAGACCCATCGTCTCAGTTCACTCATTATGGAAATGTTCCCAACAGAACATCCAGGATCTTAATGCAGCCACGAGGGGGCACGAGCCAGACAAATACAGAACACATGGTTAACCAGACTCACAGTGGCGGGCGGTCAGAGCCAGCAAGGCCTTCTCTGCTGGCCTAACTTAACCAAACATCATTATCATAATTATAATAAAAGTCAATTTCATTTTAAATGTATTTTTCCTAAATATATACATAATTATTCTCCATGTTCTGTTTTCTTCATGTCATATTAGATCCATTTGGTTATACAGCTTCCAGTGTTGTAACGTCAGGTTAAAGTTTTTATCCAATCAGAATTCAGCTCGCTGGTGTCGCTAGGCTGTATGAAATATGCCAAGGCCTTCAGAATCCCCAGAGCGGGCTCTGTCTCACTGCTAGTGCACGGGCACGTGTAGTTGCGACAACCAATCAGATCATGAGTTGGTGACGTAAAGGCCTTCGTGAGGCTCACGTCTAACGTGACATTACGCAATAAATGATTGGATACTCATTTGACGTAAGCGGAAGCAGGACCTAAGACCTTTAAAAGAAAAAAGTGAATTGTCCGTGTGTGTGTGTGTGTGTGTGTGTGTGTGTGTGTGTGTGTGTGTGTGTGTGTGTGTGTGTGTGTGTGTGTGTGTGTGTATGTGTGTCATTTTAACCCATAATAATGGCAGAAGGAGGGAAACCACAGATTTGGTTGCAGAAATATTTGTGAGGCCATTTTCAAGACAGACTTTTCAAGAGAAGCTAGATTTTGTAAAAGGTGTCCAATGTGTCCCTGTGTCCAACGCTTCTGTGGAGCGGTCATTCTCCACCTTAAAGCGAATTAAAACATATGCAATAAATACGACTGGACAGACACGACTTTCAGCATTGGCCTCCATGTCGATAGAAAGGGATTTATTGTTGGAACTGAAACGCACAGACAAACTCTACAACCGAGTCATTGATGTCTTCTTAAGGAAAAAAAAGAGAATGGATTTTGTTTTGAAATACGTGTTTTGGGGGACAGACGTTTTTGGTGAGTGCGACCATTTTATTTATTGATTTATTTTTATATGTTTTATATGCGGGTTTATTGATGTTTAAATGTTCTTGAAAATAGTCTGTGTTGAACACAATTAAGGTGATGCAACACCCAGTAGTGCATACGTCTGCTTCTGTATATGATTTCTCCAGCCGCGGTGTCATTAATGATGGTATTTGAGGGGTATTTATTCAAATCGGACAAAGTAGCAGGTCACCGAAGGCCTAGGTGTGAAATGTACGGACCGCCACTGCAGACTCACATACTGCAGGTTAGGACCACCACCATGATGATGATCTAAGGCAGGGGTCTCCAACCTTACACATGGTTAACCAGACTCACATACTGCAGGTTAGGACCACCACCATGATGATGATCTAAGGCAGGGGTCTCCAACCTTACACATGGTTAACCAGACTCACATACTGCAGGTTAGGACCACCACCATGATGATGATCTAAGGCAGGGGTCTCCAACCTTACACATGGTTAACCAGACTCACATACTGCAGGTTAGGACCACCACCATGATGATGATCTAAGGCAGGGGTCTCCAACCTTACACATGGTTAACCAGACTCACATACTGCAGGTTAGGACCACCACCATGATGATGATCTAAGGCAGGGGTCTCCAACCTTACACATGGTTAACCAGACTCACATACTGCAGGTTAGGACCACCACCATGATGATGATCTAAGGCAGGGGTCTCCAACCTTACACATGGTTAACCAGACTCACATACTGCAGGTTAGGACCACCACCATGATGATGATCTAAGGCAGGGGTCTCCAACCTTACACATGGTTAACCAGACTCACATACTGCAGGTTAGGACCACCACCATGATGATGATCTAAGGCAGGGGTCTCCAACCTTACACATGGTTAACCAGACTCACATACTGCAGGTTAGGACCACCACCATGATGATGATCTAAGGCAGGGGTCTCCAACCTTACACATGGTTAACCAGACTCACATACTGCAGGTTAGGACCACCACCATGATGATGATCTAAGGCAGGGGTCTCCAACCTTACACATGGTTAACCAGACTCACATACTGCAGGTTAGGACCACCACCATGATGATGATCTAAGGCAGGGGTCTCCAACCTTACACATGGTTAACCAGACTCACATACTGCAGGTTAGGACCACCACCATGATGATGATCTAAGGCAGGGGTCTCCAACCTTACACATGGTTAACCAGACTCACATACTGCAGGTTAGGACCACCACCATGATGATGATCTAAGGCAGGGGTCTCCAACCTTACACATGGTTAACCAGACTCACATACTGCAGGTTAGGACCACCACCATGATGATGATCTAAGGCAGGGGTCTCCAACCTTACACATGGTTAACCAGACTCACATACTGCAGGTTAGAACCACCACCATGATGATGATCTAAGGCAGGGGTCTCCAACCTTACACATGGTTAACCAGACTCACATACTGCAGGTTAGGACCACCACCATGATGATGATCTAAGGCAGGGGTCTCCAACCTTACACATGGTTAACCAGACTCACATACTGCAGGTTAGGACCACCACCATGATGATGATCTAAGGCAGGGGTCTCCAACCTTACACATGGTTAACCAGACTCACATACTGCAGGTTAGGACCACCACCATGATGATGATCTAAGGCAGGGGTCTCCAACCTTACACATGGTTAACCAGACTCACATACTGCAGGTTAGGACCACCACCATGATGATGATCTAAGGCAGGGGTCTCCAACCTTACACATGGTTAACCAGACTCACATACTGCAGGTTAGGACCACCACCATGATGATGATCTACGGCAGGGGTCTCCAACCCTACACATGGTTAACCAGACTCACATACTGCAGGTTAGGACCACCACCATGATGATGATCTAAGGCAGGGGTCTCCAACCTTACACATGGTTAACCAGACTCACATACTGCAGGTTAGGACCACCACCATGATGATGATCTAAGGCAGGGGTCTCCAACCTTACACATGGTTAACCAGACTCACATACTGCAGGTTAGGACCACCACCATGATGATGATCTAAGGCAGGGGTCTCCAACCTTACACATGGTTAACCAGACTCACATACTGCAGGTTAGGACCACCACCATGATGATGATCTAAGGCAGGGGTCTCCAACCTTACACATGGTTAACCAGACTCACATACTGCAGGTTAGGACCACCACCATGATGATGATCTAAGGCAGGGGTCTCCAACCTTACACATGGTTAACCAGACTCACATACTGCAGGTTAGGACCACCACCATGATGATGATCTAAGGCAGGGGTCTCCAACCTTACACATGGTTAACCAGACTCACATACTGCAGGTTAGGACCACCACGATGATGATGATCTAAGGCAGGGGTCTCCAACCTTACACATGGTTAACCAGACTCACATACTGCAGGTTAGGACCACCACCATGATGATGATCTAAGGCAGGGGTCTCCAACCTTACACATGGTTAACCAGACTCACATACTGCAGGTTAGGACCACCACCATGATGATGATCTAAGGCAGGGGTCTCCAACCTTACACATGGTTAACCAGACTCACATACTGCAGGTTAGGACCACCACCATGATGATGATCTACGGCAGGGGTCTCCAACCCTACACATGGTTAACCAGACTCACATACTGCAGGTTAGGACCACCACCATGATGATGATCTAAGGCAGGGGTCTCCAACCTTACACATGGTTAACCAGACTCACATACTGCAGGTTAGGACCACCACCATGATGATGATCTAAGGCAGGGGTCTCCAACCTTACACATGGTTAACCAGACTCACATACTGCAGGTTAGGACCACCACCATGATGATGATCTAAGGCAGGGGTCTCCAACCTTACACATGGTTAACCAGACTCACATACTGCAGGTTAGGACCACCACCATGATGATGATCTAAGGCAGGGGTCTCCAACCTTACACATGGTTAACCAGACTCACATACTGCAGGTTAGGACCACCACCATGATGATGATCTAAGGCAGGGGTCTCCAACCCTACACATGGTTAACCAGACTCACATACTGCAGGTTAGGACCACCACCATGATGATGATCTAAGGCAGGGGTCTCCAACCTTACACATGGTTAACCAGACTCACATACTGCAGGTTAGGACCACCACGATGATGATGATCTAAGGCAGGGGTCTCCAACCTTACACATGGTTAACCAGACTCACATACTGCAGGTTAGGACCACCACCATGATGATGATCTAAGGCAGGGGTCTCCAACCTTACACATGGTTAACCAGACTCACATACTGCAGGTTAGAACCACCACCATGATGATGATCTAAGGCAGGGGTCTCCAACCTTACACATGGTTAACCAGACTCACATACTGCAGGTTAGGACCACCACCATGATGATGATCTAAGGCAGGGGTCTCCAACCTTACACATGGTTAACCAGACTCACATACTGCAGGTTAGGACCACCACCATGATGATGATCAAAGGCAGGGGTCTCCAACCTTACACATGGTTAACCAGACTCACATACTGCAGGTTAGGACCACCACCATGATGATGATCTAAGGCAGGGGTCTCCAACCTTACACATGGTTAACCAGACTCACATACTGCAGGTTAGGACCACCACCATGATGATGATCTAAGGCAGGGGTCTCCAACCTTACACATGGTTAACCAGACTCACATACTGCAGGTTAGGACCACCACCATGATGATGATCTAAGGCAGGGGTCTCCAACCTTACACATGGTTAACCAGACTCACATACTGCAGGTTAGGACCACCACCATGATGATGATCTAAGGCAGGGGTCTCCAACCTTACACATGGTTAACCAGACTCACATACTGCAGGTTAGGACCACCACCATGATGATGATCTAAGGCAGGGGTCTCCAACCTTACACATGGTTAACCAGACTCACATACTGCAGGTTAGGACCACCACCATGATGATGATCTAAGGCAGGGGTCTCCAACCTTACACATGGTTAACCAGACTCACATACTGCAGGTTAGGACCACCACCATGATGATGATCTAAGGCAGGGGTCTCCAACCTTACACATGGTTAACCAGACTCACATACTGCAGGTTAGGACCACCACCATGATGATGATCTAAGGCAGGGGTCTCCAACCTTACTTTTAAAGTATCAAACCTTCTGAGATCTACCAATAACACACACACACACAAACACACACACAAACACAGTTCTTCCAGTCCTCAGTCAACATCGCAAACACACACACACACACACACACACACACACACACACACACACACATTCCCCTCTGTTAAACCCACACACACATACGGTTCCTTTCCATCAAGCTCTTACTCTATCTCTCTCTCTCTCTCGTTCACACACACATACTCTTTCTCAAACACACACACACATACTCTTTCTCAAACACACACAGACATATCACATGCAGTGCTTTTGGAGAGGGAGGGTACATAGCAGCAGCAGGTGCTGTACATTAAGAACAGGCTTAACAACATAATTTCACATCAAAGACTCTAAAATTCTCCAAATAACACTAAAAAAAGTCGATAGTTTGTTGCTTTTTTAAAAAAAGTCTCTAGAAGGTCTGAATACTCGTTAAAATAGCATCAAAGTTGAGGAGTTGGAAACACTGACTTCCTGTCACTTCATTCTATTTATTTTTCTTACACACCTGGTAGTCGATTTGATATCAGTATCCCGCGATCGACAGGTTGGTTACCCCGGATCTACAGGGTAGAAATTGGACTACTGTTGGTGAAAGAAGGAAAGGAGAACCGAGAGTCTGGGACTGAGAGTAGTACTGCGAGGAGTCTGTCATGGCGTCCAGCTTCCTGACGTCACGTCCAGCCCTCTGCTGTAGCATTAAGCCTCCTGTCATGGCGTCCAGTCGTCTGCCGTAGCGTTCATCCTCCTGACTTGGGATCCAGCCTCCTGCCGTAGTGTCCAGCCTCGGTCCATAGCATGCAGCCTGCTGCCGTAGTGTCCAGCTTCCCATCTCGGCGTCCAGCCTCCTGCCGTGGCGTCCTGCCACCTCTCTGGGTTCCACCTCATTAGGTTCTGCAGCTGCTCCACTCTTCAGCACGTTCATGTGCAGCTAATGATGGATGAAGAAAAGGAGCAAATTAAAACAAATTCAGCATCTTTCATCTTTTGCTTCAAACCTTTTTTTTTCTGTTTTTTTTTTAACCTCACGTCTTTATAAACCTCTAATCACATCCTTTAGTTTCACTCCTCGATCCGTCTGTCCACACGACTGTTTGATTTTCACGTCTTTCCAACCAGTCGTTTAACTCCCAGCTTCCTGTCTGAGCTTCATTTTCACCTACATTTATTTCTGGAACTGCTCTGTTGGTGTCGTCCTTTCAACCTTTACAGCGTGGAGTGGAGACCTTCTGTTTTGATTTAAAATATGATAATATGCCCCTGCGACCCGGCCCCGGAACAAGCGGAATGACGGAACAGAAAGTATTTGGTTTCTTTATGCCTAGGACCGGACCCGGTCATGGACACGTGGAACTTTGGTCAAAGTGAGAGCTTCTAACGGGATGTAGAAGCGTCTGCAGGTTGAGGATGGAGCCATTATTTAGTAGATGGACTCTTGAGACCATGAAAAGACTTGAGGACCTTGATTAGAACCGTTGTGGATCTAAACAGTGTGAAATCACTGATGTAACATTCTGCTCCATCTAAACCAGGGGTGTCCAAATCCGGTCATCGAGGGCCAGTGTGCTGAAGGTTTTCCATATGTTCTTGCATCTAAACTCCCGATCCAGAGTCATTGTGCCAGATTCTATTGGCTGTTGATTCACTTTCTGTCTATTAGCTGTATTGAACCAGGAACACAATAAAAACCTTCAGGACGTCAGGCCTCGAGGACTTTGGACATGCAGTCACCATTTTCTACCGTATAGTAGACGCCATGTTGAATTTTTGGAGTATAAATATGCAGGTGTATGTTTGGTCAATCACTTCGGAGTATAGTAGAAAAAGTTTAAAAAAAGTCTTCTGGACAGTTTAATTCTTGATCGAGACGTTTCGACTTCCATCTGGAAATCATTTTCAATCTGAATGAAATGGACAGAAAACTGGATCCATTTATACTAACCTGAGTAAAAGGTAAAAAAATAGTAAGAAGGGCTCGACCAATGAGCCTGTGTTACCTATGATGGCCGTGAATGGCTCCTATTGTAGCCACAGACCAGTAAACAAACCTATTATAAAAATGCTAAAAGCCTAGTGAATAGAAATTCCTGCTAACGAGAGGCGTGAATCTGAGTCACGAGGTGTCATCTTTAGTCCATGGCTTCAAAAGGCTGCTATAGATACCGGGCAAAACATATCTAACGCCTCCACTCCGATTCAGTGAGGGACTCTCTTTCATCACAAAGATGACTTCCTTCACACCTTTTTCAAACCAACCTTTCTCTCACTTCGGAGTACGCTCCACGAGGTGTGTAGAACAGAGTGACCTTCTCACCTGGTCTACCACCTGTGAGCCATAGAAGGGACCCCTTTGACAAAAAAATTCCTTGGAAATCCTGTTTGGTTTTACAGTGAGCTTTGAAGTCTGATGGTGAGTCCAGCCCATGGTGACTGCATGTGGCATTATGGGATGGCCGGCCTGGTACTTCCTCTGCAGCTGAACCTTAACTGAACTTTTCTTGAGGATTCAGATAAAATGCCCCCTGTCTGGGTGGTACTGATATAAGAAGAGACTCAACCAAATTCACACAAACTATTTTGGGGAAAGAGCTTTATTTTATTTTAGGTTTTTTTTTTCATTATATTTGTTTTTGTTACAGTTGGTAGGCGTACCATCCTGTAAGCGAAAGGTTGCAGGTTCGATCATCCTGCCTGGTGTCCCTGTCCAAGACACCAGACCCCCAGTTGCTCCTGATGGTGGTGTGCAGCTTGCATGTCAGCTCCCACCATCAGGTATGAATGTGTGTGTGAATGTGTGTGTGAATGGATGAATGTGTGTGTGAATGTGTGAATGTGTGTTTGTGAATGTGTTTGTGAATGTGTGTGTGAATGTGTGTGTGAATGGGTGAATGTGTGCGTGAATGTGTGAATGTGTGTTTGTGAATGTGTTTGTGAATGTGTGTGTGAATGTGTGTGTGAATGGGTGAATGTGTGCGTGAATGTGTGTGTGAATGTGTGTGTGAATGAGTGAATGTGTGTGTGAATGTGTGTGTGAATGAGTGAATGTGTGTGTGAATGTGTGTGTGAATGTGTGTGTGAATGTGTGTGTGAATGAGTGAATGAGTGTGTGAATGTGTGTGTGAATGTGTGTGTGAATGTGTGAATGAGTGAATGTGTGTGTGAATGTGTGTGTGAATGTGTGTGTGAATGTGTGAATGAGTGAATGAGTGTGTGAATGTGTGTGTGAATGTGTGAATGAGTGAATGTGTGTGTGAATGTGTGTGTGAATGTGTGAATGAGTGAATGTGTGTGTGAATGTGTGAATGTGTGTGTGAATGTGTGTGTGAATGTGTGTGTGAATGTGTGTGTGAATGAGTGAATGTGTGTGTGAATGTGTGAATGTGTGTGTGAATGTGTGAATGTGTGTGTGAATGTGTGAATGTGTGTGTGAATGTGTGTGTGAATGTGTGAATGTGTGTGTGAATGTGTGTGTGAATGGATGAATGTGTGTGTGAATGTGTGTGTGAATGAGTGAATGTGTGTGTGAATGTGTGTGTGAATGTGTGTGTGAATGTGTGTGTGAATGGGTGAATGTGTGTGTGAATGTGTGAATGTGTGTGTGAATGTGTGTGTGAATGAGTGTGTGAATGTGTGTGTGAATGGATGAATGTGTGTGTGAATGTGTGAATGTGTGTGTGAATGTGTGTGTGAATGGGTGAATGTGTGTGTGAATGTGTGTGTGAATGTGTGTGTGAATGAGTGTGTGAATGTGTGTGTGAATGTGTGTGTGAATGGGTGAATGTGTGTGTGAATGTGTGTGTGAATGTGTGTGTGAATGAGTGTGTGAATGTGTGTGTGAATGTGTGTGTGAATGTGTGTGTGAATGGGTGAATGTGTGTGTGAATGTGTGTGTGAATGTGTGTGTGAATGTGTGTGTGAATGAGTGTGTGAATGTGTGTGTGAATGTGTGTGTGAATGTGTGTGTGAATGGGTGAATGTGTGTGTGAATGTGTGTGTGAATGTGTGTGTGAATGTGTGTGTGTGAATGTGTGTGTGAATGTGTGTGTGAATGTGTGTGTGAATGTGTGTGTGAATGTGTGTGTGTGAATGTGTGTGTGAATGTGTGTGTGAATGTGTGTGTGAATGAGTGAATGTGTGTGTGAATGTGTGTGTGAATGTGTGTGTGAATGTGTGTGTGAATGAGTGAATGTGTGTGTGAATGTGTGTGTGAATGTGTGTGTGAATGAGTGTGTGAATGTGTGTGTGAATGTGTGTGTGAATGTGTGTGTGAATGTGTGTGTGAATGTGTGTGTGAATGTGTGTGTGAATGTGTGTGTGAATGTGTGTGTGAATGTGTGTGTGAATGAGTGTGTGAATGTGTGAATGTGTGTGTGAATGAGTGAATGTGTGTGTGAATGTGTGTGTGAATGTGTGTGTGAATGAGTGAATGTGTGTGTGAATGTGTGTGTGAATGTGTGTGTGAATGGGTGTGTGAATGGGTGAATGTGTGTGTGAATGTGTGTGTGAATGTGTGTGTGAATGTGTGTGTGAATGTGTGTGTGAATGTGTGTGTGAATGAGTGTGTGAATGTGTGTGTGAATGTGTGTGTGAATGTGTGTGTGAATGAGTGAATGTGTGTGTGAATGTGTGTGTGAATGTGTGTGTGAATGTGTGTGTGAATGAGTGAATGTGTGTGTGAATGAGTGTGTGAATGTGTGAATGAGTGTGTGAATGTGTGTGTGAATGTGTGTGTGAATGTGTGTGTGAATGAGTGTGTGAATGTGTGTGTGAATGTGTGTGTGAATGGGTGAATGTGTGTGTGAATGTGTGTGTGAATGTGTGTGTGAATGTGTGTGTGAATGTGTGTGTGAATGTGTGAATGAGTGTGTGAATGTGTGTGTGAATGTGTGTGTGAATGTGTGTGTGAATGAGTGTGTGAATGTGTGTGTGAATGTGTGTGTGAATGGGTGAATGTGTGTGTGAATGTGTGTGTGAATGTGTGTGTGAATGTGTGTGTGAATGTGTGTGTGAATGTGTGTGTGAATGAGTGTGTGAATGTGTGTGTGAATGTGTGTGTGAATGTGTGTGTGAATGTGTGAATGAGTGTGTGAATGTGTGTGTGAATGTGTGTGTGAATGTGTGTGTGAATGTGTGAATGAGTGTGTGAATGTGTGTGTGAATGTGTGTGTGAATGTGTGTGTGAATGTGTGTGTGAATGAGTGTGTGAATGTGTGTGTGAATGAGTGTGTGAATGAGTGTGTGAATGTGTGTGTGAATGTGTGTGTGAATGTGTGTGTGAATGTGTGTGTGAATGGGTGAATGTGTGTGTGAATGTGTGTGTGAATGTGTGAATGTGTGTGTGAATGTGTGTGTGAATGTGTGAATGTGTGTGTGAATGTGTGAATGTGTGTGTGAATGTGTGAATGAGTGTGTGAATGTGTGTGTGAATGTGTGTGTGAATGTGTGTGTGAATGTGTGAATGAGTGTGTGAATGTGTGTGTGAATGTGTGAATGAGTGTGTGAATGTGTGTGTGAATGAGTGTGTGAATGTGTGTGTGAATGAGTGTGTGAATGTGTGTGTGAATGTGTGTGTGAATGGGTGAATGTGTGTGTGAATGTGTGTGTGAATGTGTGTGTGAATGTGTGTGTGTGAATGTGTGTCTGAATGTGTGTGTGAATGTGTGTGTGAATGAGTGTGTGAATGTGTGTGTGAATGTGTGTGTGAATGTGTGTGTGAATGTGTGTGTGAATGTGTGTGTGAATGTGTGTGTGAATGTGTGAATGTGTGTGTGAATGTGTGTGTGAATGTGTGTGTGAATGTGTGTGTGAATGTGTGTGTGAATGTGTGTGTGAATGAGTGTGTGAATGTGTGAATGAGTGTGTGAATGAGTGTGTGAATGTGTGTGTGAATGTGTGTGTGAATGTGTGAATGAGTGTGTGAATGAGTGTGTGAATGTGTGTGTGAATGTGTGTGTGAATGTGTGTGTGAATGTGTGTGTGAATGAGTGAATGTGTGTGTGAATGTGTGAATGTGTGTGTGAATGTGTGTGTGAATGTGTGTGTGAATGTGTGTGTGAATGTGTGTGTGAATGTGTGTGTGAATGTGTGTGTGAATGTGTGTGTGAATGTGTGTGTGAATGAGTGAATGTGTGTGTGAATGTGTGTGTGAATGTGTGTGTGAATGTGTGTGTGAATGTGTGTGTGAATGAGTGAATGTGAACCAACGCAGGTAGAAAAAGTTGTAGAAATAGAAACATTTTCCATTTAAAATAATTGTTTTCCTTTTATCTTTTTGCATTTATTTTGAAATATTTTTAACTGTGATTTTGTTGTTTTTAGAGTTTAAGTAATAAAATCATAATTTTGTTAATTCATTTTAAAAATTAGTTGGTCTCCTAATACATGATGTCCTCTTCTGAACCTAGAGGATGTTAGACCAGTTCTCATACTGGTCTTATAGCACTAGTGGTGCTCCATAGTGATTGATCCAGTCTGGATTAGTGCGCCAACCAATTAGAAGCCAGGAACAAGCTTTTTGAATGTGCACGCCCCTGCCCCTGGAGACCCTAACTGAAGCCAATCTGTCTGACTATGTTGTTTAGTCACTTCACCAATTACTGACTTAATGATTTATGTTTAAAGGAGCAAATATCAAACTACCAACGCCCAAAAAATACAACCATTCAAATCTATAACGAATGTGTCATAACTATAGTAACAAAGGTCACTATGACAGCAGTAGTGACTGATTAATGGATGCCTATGTTAGCAGTCATAGGCAGTCTATGAGCACTGAGACTTTTTGGAACTGCCCAGGACTTCCTATTGGACACTTAGAGATGATACCAGCTTTCTGAGTCCAGATCTCGTATCCAGTCAGTAGTCAGAACACTGCACAGCATTAAAACATGTGGGCTTTCACTCATTCATCCAGGATTCATCCATCATAGAAAGTCTTTTCTGGACAGTGTGTTTGATGATTGAGACGTTTTGACTTCCATCCAGAAATCATTTTTTTTTTTTTTTTGATTATTTTGAATTACTCTATTCATTATTATCAACCTGAGAATTAATTCTGGAAGAACTAGCCTGAGTTTGACCCACCCCAAAGGAGGAGTTAACCCAAAGAAACCTGTAAACAACTGTCTTTTGACAAGTTTAGTAACTTGTTAACAAAAGTAGGGGTAGGTTTTAGCTGCCGTCTACCGTCCTACGCCGATGTGGGGTTTGATTTGAAAAGCCAGAAGGAATGATGTGCAGAGAAGGGAAGGTTTGTCCCATCCTTCTGATTGGTGCTGATAATTATAATCATCGGAGGTCCTCAATAATCCAGTTGGGAGTCTTTTCTGTACTTGTAGAACAGGCTTATACAACATTCTATCAACACCCCCCCATCCCCCTTTGTAATTTAATCATCATCATTTTTATTTACAGTAACGGGGGCTTATTTTCTAAAAGAAGTGAAGGCGGTCAATAAGACTTTTTAAAGATGGTAGGTTCAAACATTCTATTACAAACTGATCTCCTGGAGCTAGTCTAGGATCTGAAATCTCTCCCCTATCTGCTGAACCTGAGCCATGACACGGTAGATGATGTATTCTGTAATCCCAGTCCTACGTGTCTGCACTAGAAAAGAATCTCTCCTCTAACTGGGTCTCCGTCAGATTTTTTTTTTCTCCCCTGATGCTGGGCTTTATTAATAAATTTGAATTGAATCATACCTGTGTATCAGTGTTAAATTCTCTGTTGGATAGTTTTCTGTGGTTCTGTAATAAGTTGTTTTGACTGTATTTCCTGAGGAGGACGAAGCGGGCCTGAAGGCAGCAGTAATTACACAGACATCACACACACTTTAGAAAGTGTGTTTATTTCTCAGGGAAGAGGTTGTACATCACTTTTCCTTTAACACAGCCATTTTTTAAATTAAAATTAGGACCGCTGTGCCTGGAATATGAGTGGAGGTAAATAAGAAAAGCGTCCTGGTGTCGTGCGAGCGTTGATAAGAAGAAAACATGGCAGGTTAATGATGCAGTTCTAAATTAATTACAGCCCTTCACCTTAGAGTAAATCATTGAATAATTATCTAAACGTTTCTGGGTTGCTTTTACATTAAGCCTTTAAACACGGGCCTATATTTCAGACCTCAGCTCAAAGTGTGCATCCCATAATGAGTGTAAATCTGCAGGCACAGTGTGTGAAGCGGCCAGGATCAGAATCAGTGCCTCCAAATCAGAGACCATGGTACTTACCCGGAAAATGGTGGAGTACTTCCTGCAGGTCAGGGACAGAGTACCGCCCCAAGTGGAGAAGTTTATGTATCTCAGGGTCTCATTCAGAGTGGTGGGAGGGATGGAGCGGGAGATTAACAGATGGATCGGTGCAGCGTCTGCAAAAATCAAGACGCGGCATCAGTCTGTTGACGTGAAGAAAGAGTTGAGCCAAAAAGCAAACCTCTCGTGCACAAGTCGATCTACATTCCCACCCTCACCATAGTAACCAGGATCTATGTTCCTACCCTCACCATGGTAACCAGGATCTACGTTCCTCCCCTCACCATGGTAACCAGGATCTACGTTCCTCCCCTCACCATGGTAACCAGGATCTACGTTCCTACCCTCACCATGGTAACCAGGATCTACGTTCCTACCCTCACCATGGTAACCAGGATCTACGTTCCTCCCCTCACCATGGTAACCAGGATCTACGTTCCTCCCCTCACCATGGTAACCAGGATCTACGTTCCTCCCCTCACCATGGTAACCAGGATCTACGTTCCTACCCTCACCATGGTAACCAGGATCTATGTTCCTACCCTCACCATGGTAACCAGGATCTACGTTCCTCCCCTCACCATGGTAACCAGGATCTACGTTCCTCCCCTCACCATGGTAACCAGGATCTACGTTCCTACCCTCACCATGGTAACCAGGATCTACGTTCCTCCCCTCACCATGGTAACCAGGATCTACGTTCCTCCCCTCACCATGGTAACCAGGATCTACGTTCCTCCCCTCACCATGGTAACCAGGATCTACGTTCCTACCCTCACCATGGTAACCAGGATCTATGTTCCCACCCTCACCATGGTAACCAGGATCTATGTTCCTACCCTCACCATGGTAACCAGGATCTACGTTCCTCCCCTCACCATGGTAACCAGGATCTACGTTCCTACCCTCACCATGGTAACCAGGATCTATGTTCCTACCCTCACCATGGTAACCAGGATCTACATTCCTACCCTCACCATGGTAGCCAGGATCTACGTTCCTACCCTCACCATGGTAACCAGGATCTACGTTCCTACCCTCACCATGGTAACCAGGATCTATGTTCCTACCTTCACCATGGTAACCAGGATCTACGTTCCTACCCTCACCATGGTAACCAGGACCTATGGTCCTACCCTCACCATGGTAACCAGGATCTACATTCTTACCCTCACCATGGTAACCAGGATCTACGTTCCTACCCTCACCATGGTAACCAGGATCTACGTTCCTACCCTCACCATGATAACCAGGATCTACATTCCTACCCTCACCATGGTAACCAGGATCTACGTTCCTACCCTCACCATGGTAACCAGGATCTACGTTCCTACCCTCACCATGGTAACCAGGACCTATGGTCCTACCCTCACCATGGTAACCAGGATCTACATTCTTACCCTCACCATGGTAACCAGGATCTACGTTCCTACCCTCACCATGGTAACCAGGATCTACGTTCCTACCCTCACCATGGTAACCAGGATCTACGTTCCTACCCTCACCATGGTAACCATTGTGGATAGTGACCAAAAGAACTACATCATGGCTACAAGCATCTGAAATGAGCCTCCTCTGCAGGGTGGCTGAGCTCTCACTCAGAGGTAAGGTGAGAAGCTCTTGCATCCGGGAGGAGCTCAGAGTAGAGCTGTTGCTCCTCTGGGTCGAGATAAGCCAGATGTGTGGTTCAGGCATCTGGTTAGGATGCCTTCCTCGTTGGTGAGGTGTTTTGGGCACATCCCACTGGAAGAAGACCCAGAGACAGACCCCAGACCAGCAAGAGAGATAGTGTCTCACAGCTGGACAGGGAACATCTCGGGATCCTATCAACTAGAAAATGCGTCCGGGGTGAGGGAAGCCTGGGCTTCCCGTCTGAGGTTGGTGCGGCCGCGATCCGGACCCGTGTAAGCAGAAGATAACGGGTTTTGCCGCAGACGAGGAAGAATCTTCAGTAGGGATCAACAAAAATCTTCATGTGCCCATCAACAGAAATAAAGAAACTGAGCTTCTGGTCTTAATGGACCTTAAACTCCTTTTTTCAGACAGACCAAGTCAATTCAATTAAATTATATTTTTACAGCCCAATATCAAAAACCATGTTTTCAATGGGCCTCACTTTGAGAAGTCTTTGTTTGCCAGCGTACCACACAGTGAAGAAGTCAATGATGGCCGTGTGGACCTGGACTGGCTGCTTGGTTTTTCTTAATGAGTGAGCTGATGGCTGCCTGCTGCTGAGGTCATGTATGATGTGGGTGCACAGGAAGTGAAAAGAGTCATTGGGGGTAATGGATGTCAGGATAAGAGGGTCTTATGATGTGTTCGTTCACCTGACAAATAAAAGTTTAAAACAGCTCCAGGTCTCCATGCCAGGTGAACTTTGGTTCCTCGGATTGGTTGGTTTATTTTAGCAAGTCTGAACGAACAAAGTCAGTAGAGCAAAAACATCAGAAATCAATAGATGAGTGAGTTCTGTGGCCCGTTGTTTATCCTGTCTTCTCCTTCACTAGTTCTCAGCTTCAGTTTGTTCCTCTAAGTGTGGTCTGATGTTACCAGGTCAGGCAGATGTTCTTCACATGCTTTCAGTTCCTTTTTTAAATCTAGTTTAGGAAGTTTTAAGAGAAGCAATCAGCCAGAGAAAATGTTTGATCTTAATGTTCCAGGTCAGTCTAAGTAGTATGACCCATAACGGTACACACCTCCTCAGATGTGCCGGACCACGCTGCTCTGTGTGAGATGTTTAGGTAAGCATAGCTCCTTATGTTGATGCAGGAAACTATAAAACATTAGTAGAGTGTGCTCCCCAGACTCTGCCCTGAGGAAATGCTTGTAGAGGAGCAGCAGTAATGGTGCCTGGCATGGGGTAATTGTGCCCTGAAGGCAAATTTTTTTCTCAGGAATCACAGAAAAGCCCACAGGAGCAACCAGGCAGAGACGATAGGAAGGAAAAGCTGATTTTCTTGGTCCATGGTAGGTTTAAAGCACCTGCAGAGAGAAAGCCATCCACCCAGCCCACTAGGGGACACTAAAGAGAACTGCACCAGGCACCGGTGACCATCTTTATGGGGTGATAAGTTATTAAAGTTATATAAATATGAATATTAATACCTAACAGTAAACTTTAAATTTCTCATTTTAAAGCTTAGGATGCAGGATGGTCGGGGGTTTGAGTCCAGAAGTGGGGGTGAGGCTTGAAGCTTGGCATGTCCGAGCAAATGAAAAGAACTGGCTGCACAGCGGTGCAGTGGTTATCATGGTGTCCTCACAGCAAGATGAGCGAGGTTTTGAGTCAAGAAGTGAGGACTTGGCTTGTAACACTGGCCTTTCTGTGTGGAGTTTGCATGTTCTCTCCATGTATACGTTGGTTTTCTTTGAGTACTCCGGGTTTCTCCCACCCTCAGAAAACATGCATGTTAGCCTGATTGGTGGCCATGAAATTTCCCCAGGAATGAGTGTGAGTGTTGTGGATGGTTGTTTGTGGCCGTGCAACAGACTGGTGACCTGTAGACCCAATTTGGGATAAGCTGTTCTGAACAAAAGGAACCATGTTTGACTGAAATAGAACAGGGTAATAATTCTTATATCATAGCGTACCGTATGTACTAACATACTAACACTAAGCTTGTGTTTCCTCGGGTTCTTCCATTCCGTAGATTTCCTTCAAATTATCAAGTCATTCTGCAGAATCCCGAACTGGAGTTCCGTCGCTACGGGGCGATGCAATAAACAGAATCATCACAGAGTCACACTGAAGGTGTTTTCTTACAGTGTGTGACTGTGTGTCTGAGAGTGTTTGCACACACACACACACACACACACACACACACACACATACACTGCGTGAGTGTGTGTGTGTTCAAGTCATTTATTCTTTTCTGCATAAGTGAGTTCTTCAGTCCACAGGTGCCAGCCATAAATCCGCACACCCGCTACCCGCTGTCGCCCCCCAACTACGCCGACTCCCCCGCTTTGTTTGGAGGCGTGTGCACGTGTAAATCTGCCTGTGACATTTTGATAACAGCAAGCAAGCATCATTAGAAAGAGACAGAAGGAAGATTTCCCTCAGAGGGGGTTTTATCTGCCCTACAGACGGAAGGATGGAGGCAGACAGACAGGCAGGCAGACAGGCAGACAGACAGACAGACAGGCAGACAGACAGGCAGACAGACAGACAGGCAGACAGACAGGCAGGCAGACAGGCAGACAGACAGGCAGACAGACAGACAGGCAGACAGACAGGCAGACAGACAGGCAGACAGACAGGCAGGCAGGCAGGCAGACAGGCAGACAGACAGACAGACAGACAGGCAGACAGACAGACAGGCAGACAGACAGGCAGGCAGGCAGGCAGACAGGCAGACAGACAGACAGACAGACAGGCAGACAGACAGGCAGGCAGACAGGCAGACAGACAGACAGGCAGACAGGCAGACAGACAGGCAGACAGACAGACAGGCAGACAGACAGGCAGACAGGCAGACAGACAGGCAGACAGACAGACAGGCAGACAGACAGACAGACAGGCAGACAGACAGGCAGACAGGCAGACAGACAGGCAGACAGACAGACAGGCAGACAGACAGACAGACAGGCAGACAGACAGGCAGACAGACAGGCAGACAGACAGGCAGACAGACAGACAGGCAGACAGGCAGACAGACAGACAGGCAGACAGACAGGCAGACAGGCAGACAGACAGGCAGACAGACAGACAGACAGGCAGACAGACAGACAGACAGGCAGACAGACAGGCAGACAGACAGGCAGACAGGCAGACAGACAGACAGGCAGGGAGACAGACAGACAGACAGGCAGACAGACAGACAGACAGGGAGATAGATATTAAAAGCGTCCACTTCCTCTACAGACTCCAGACTCAGTCTTGCCACAGGTTCATGCCCATCCTTCCTCTTCACACCTCAGTACACCAGTGAGGAACCTGGAGACAAACGACTGAGGCTGTATTCAAACCAGTCGTTGCCGGAGAAGACTTGTCTCCATTCTCCTTCTTCTCCCACTCACATAGGGTTTCACCATTCAGGCCAGTGTTCTGTTGGGTTGTGACACCTCGTTGAGATGAGAGGCTCGGCTCTTCTACTCTTCCCATAACGCATCCAAACTCCGCCCCCATGATGCAATCCTGGTCAAACTTAGCTTTAGTTTAGGATGGGGTTTGGTAAAGTGGTTAAGGTTAGAGTAATCATAAAGTTAGGTGGAGATGAATATGTGTCAGTGAAATGGAGACGATCGGATACAAGGGCAACAACAGAGTGGGCAAGAGTTTTGTTGTATCATAGGAGTTTGGATGGGTCATGGGCATGTGCAGAAGTACAGAGCCTTTCATCTTGATGATGCGTCATAGCTCGACAGAACACCGGAGCACGCTTTGGTCCATCAAAAAGCCCGTCACTATGGTTTCTTTGTGAGGGATAACTTTTAGTCATTTAGTTTACAGGGGTCTACCAAGGCTCGTGCCACCTAATGGCTAAGCTTGATTTAGTTTTCCTCCAGCAACTAAGTCAGGCATTGCTGCAATTCCAGCAAAGGGAAAAGGTCCTACCCAATCAGAGAGCCGGCATGACAGCGTCACATGAATACAAATGTCTGTCAACACGGTCCGTGTTGGCAACGATTCCCCAGATTAAGAATTTAAAGACAGTGTTTAGAAAGTTTATTCAGGAAAAGTTTGTTTTAACGGTTTGTTTTCTGGACGACACTGACTGTTTGGGTGCATCGTTCGGTCCCCACCAGAAAAGAACAATTGGTTTAATAAAACAGAACCCTCCCCAATGCTCTTTGATTCTGTGGAAACGGTCTGTCGGTTATCGGGCAGGCTATCGGTGGTCATCAGTCCTCACAACCTATGGCTAAAAACAACCATTAAAAAGTTTTAGAGTGCTGCAAAAAAACGTGTTGTCACACATCCTGTCCTGTCCTCTGGGACGTTTATACCAACACTTTATTCAAAATGTGTTTGAATCAAACTAAACCATGGAAAGGCACACCTCTTCCCAACGAGATAGATACTGTACATGAACCACTCCCAGACATGGTTCACAGCCTCCGTCCATGCCCAGTTTCTCTGACTAGTCTCAAAACGAGTCCCTGTATCTTAAACACTCAATTCGCATTTCTGGCCAAACAAAAAGAACTGGCTACAGAGCGGTACAGTGTAACCAGTGCACCACCTTACTGTGGTGCAGCTATCGTATATTTGGGTTCACAATAGCTATAAAATCTTATTGATTAAAGACCAAATCAAACTTTATTCAACAAATCAATGCAAAGTCCTGTACAAAAAAAAAAAAAAAACACTGAAAAAAAACATTCAAAAACCCCTCGAAGAGCACAGACCTCGATCCCTTTTTTCTGGTACCCAATGGGTACAGATTACCAACCTGAGCAGGTCACCAGTCTAAAGAATCAGTAGGAGAATTTACCTCTACCTAATCTGACAAACTGTTGGTCGGGTGGTCTGTAGAAAAGATGGAGGCTGTTGGTATAGGTGGTGATGGTGTTGCCGGTTCTGACGGTGGTGGGTGTTGGTTCTGGTGGTGACGGTGGTTGGTGTTAACGACCTCAAACAAGGCCTCCTTTTTTAGTGATTTAATTTGTTTGTTTGAGTGATTTAGTTCTGCTTTAACTTTGAAACTTCCGTTTGTAGCAACAGGAAGTCGGTTGGATTAAAAGTTATGATTCAAACCTTTTCAAAGATAGCAAACATTAGCATGAAGCACAGACGCACCTCGTGAAGGATCGACCAATAAGAACGTTAGTGAATAGTTTCATGGTTTCTGGGCACCTGGTCGATAGGGGAACAAGTGCTGCTGATTCTGATGGTGATGTTTTTACTGGTTCTGATGGTAATGGTGGTTCTGATGGTGATGTTTTTACTGGTACGTAAGGAAACTGGTTTCCCCTCAGAGCAGCAGCTTCTTCCTGCATGCCAATGAGAAGCTGAATGGAACCATTGAAGCGTGGGAATTCTCCACCCTTTGCCAGATGGGTGGAAGACAGTGAAGGTCTGTCCGTGTCGCGCGGCTTTGCCTTCGTTCCCAGAGTGCTGCTCTGTTTGGGTCAAACTTCATGTTCTACAAGCTCCCACAGGAAGTGTATGGGACGTAAATATTACCGACCCTACCCTCAACATGTTGTTAGTAGTTTTACTCACACGGTGGAACAATACGATGAGATTATTACTCATAACTAAAACCAAAACATGCCAAAACAGTGTGGCATAGATTGTCTGTGGTTAGTCCAGAGTGTGTTACTGGTTGTTTTTGTTGTTTTATGTGATCCTGCTCGGTGTGCATACGGGATTCTGCAGCTTGTGTTTATTTAGAAGCATGATATTAAACTAAATGCAACAATAAATAATTATTAAACAGGCTAAACTCACCACAAAATCAGTCTGGAAACAGAAACCAAGCAAAACTCACAGCTTCAGCCCCAACTGTGCTGTGTTCAAAATCAAGAAAAACTGGTTTTGACAAACCATCATATAAAGGCTTCAATGTGTCTTCTGGACAACGTGAAGAGTGAGATGTTTCAGTTTCCATCTGAAAATCATTCTCAATCTGATAGACTGGGAATGATTCCCGGGTGGAACTTGAAACGTCTCGATCAGAAAATATGCCGTCCAAAAAACAACTTTCAAACCCTTCCTACGATGGATCCCTACTGGACGAATGAGGGATTACACAGACTTATTTTTGACAAACGTAAACATTTCCACATTTTTAATTAAATGACCTCAGGATTAAATCAAACCAGCCCGTCTGTTAGTCCTGTTATAATTAGTTTAATCTAATGAGGTGACGCTCACTGTGTTTGTTTGCTGGTTTAGTAAAGTTTTCATTTGGTTTTATTTTACTATCTGCCTCCGTTCTTCTTGTTTTTACCAGCATTTTATTTTCTAACAATTATTTTGGAGCTTTCCTGTTAACCTCTTGTTACCAATGGTACCCTGAACTGGGCATTTGTAAATTAATTGTCTTTCTTTTGTTGTTTTTCTAGGTTAAGTGCATCCCATTGGTGAACTAAAGCTTTTTTTCTGATAGCTCTGACTGTTGTGAATCTCTCAAAACATTCCATCTTTGTTTATCTTGAAATTTGTTTCCTTTAGAAATCTTACCGTGTACCAAGGCAAGGAATGCAATTTTTAAATGGTTTCTTTTACCCCTTCTGATTGGCTGACTGTCCTGTCAGTCTTGAATTGCAAGTTATCATCTTATTCTATTGGTGGTCACTTGTGCATCCAGACCAATCCACTGGGGTGGTGGCTCCAAAACCCCTCTGATTAATCCAAACATAAACACAAGTTTTACTAAAACTATCAAAACTCTCTTTGCACAACAAATCCCATCAGTGATACATCTTCATTTCAGTTTCGTTTAATCTCAAGGGTAAACCAACTTGATCTTCATCCCATGACAAACACACCTCTAGAACTCCACATGTGAATCATGGAAATGATGTGATGCCTGATAATACTCATGAACAATGATGAAATATTTACGTGCAGCTGTGGTCCACAAGTGACTGAGAGTGGGAGTTGATCACCACAGCAACTTTGTGATTGACAAATTGATCAAATCAAGTTTATTTCTAAAGTACATTTAAAACAACCAAAACTGCATAAATCCTAATGAACAACCTTTTCTTACAGTATGTAGTCCTACACTATGTGGGATTTCTAATTGCTTCCTTACTGCTTCAAATGTTTTAATTTACTGTCCTCAGTTCACGTCCCCTTCTGTCCACGAGTCTCATGTTTTTCACACGTCTCACTATTTGACAGCTTCTGACATTGTTTTAGAGATAAAGTCCACGTACCTCCACATCTTTACAGATTGCTCAGTGTGTAAAGATGTTTATGCTGAAAGCTGCATGGCTTTCAGCGTAAACATGTTTCATAAACAAAGTTCTAGGTAACAAAACTTCCCGCACTGTTTTTGCAAGTTCGTTTTTTTGCGGATGATGTGGTTCTGTTGGCCGTGATCTCCGTCTCACTGGACGGATTTGCTGCTGAGTGTGAAGCGGTCGGGATGGAAATCAGAACCTCTAAATAAAAGACCCGGTTCCTGAAACAAAAAGGATGACGTACCCCTGCAGGTCAAGTGGAGATATTTAAATATGTTGGTATCTACCTGGGTGATTGACTGCTGGATCAGTGCAGGGTCTGCATTTCAAACCTTGTCTCTGTCCTGGTGAAAAAAAGTCAAAAAGCAAAGCCCTCAATTTACTGGATGATTCATGTTCTTACTCTCATTCACGCTCTTTGGCTGAAATTATACCCGAGAGTGAAGCTATCTTTAATATCAGATAATCCTCAGCTTTTTGGTGTTTTTTACCATCGTGTTTTAGTCGGTCGTGAAGGAGAAACTGTCGGCTGTGAGTCATAAGACACTTCATTTCTTCTCATAAAATAACTGAAGTGTTTCGTGAGGGAACTGGTTTCAGTCTACCAACCACCAACACGATCATATTTGATCATTTTCTCATCTCTAATAGTCTCTGATCTTCTTCTACAGCATCTCATCTATCCTCTTCTCATACTAAAGAATATCCTTCATTCTTTGGTCTCCATTTTCTCAGGTTGGTTTTAACTTCTAAAGATGTTTCATTTTTATAGTCTTTTTTCTACACAAAGCTAAATTTTGAAACAAAACTATTTTCCAATGATGTAAAACATCAATGAAAACAAATAAAAGCGCACAGAAATCAGCTGATCTGTCCAGCGAATTCTTCACCAAACTGGATTTTTATTGTTTGTTTCTACTCTCATGTAAACTTTCCATTCCGTCGTCTTCCGCTTGTCCAGGGCTGAAGTGCAGGGCTCCTCATGGATGGCTGTCTCAGACTCTATCACTGAGTGAGAGTCCGGCCACCCTGCAGGGGAAGGTCTTGTTAAGGGTTGGCCCCTCCTCCTTAGGGGTCGGTCAAACTCAGGTTGGTTTATTTAGAACCAGTTCTAAGGTTCATTCTATCAGATTAAAAATTATTTATGGATGGAAGTCGAAACGTCTCGATCATCAAACCCACTGTCCAGAAGACACTTTGGAACCTTTTCTATGAGGTTTCCATTGGTCACGTTTCTGTTCAAATCTTTCCGTCTTTAGATCCTCAGTTTAAATAACATCTGCTTTCTTGCTGCTTCTTTGCTTTTCGCAGCAGTTTGTTTGGACACAAAATACAGTTTCTATGTAAAACTATAGAAATGTTTAGTTTTTTCATCTTTAACTGAATAAATGTTATTCAACTGAATTTTTAAACAGAATTTCTGGTCGTTCGACACAGTTTTGTTCTCACGTTTTGCTGTGAAGCCGCTGAGTCATGGAAGTGTGAAGATTCCCTCAGATTCTCTCTCACATTCTTTCTTTCTCAGCTCTTATTCCACACTTTACTTTTCTCCAGTTCACGATGGAAGACAATCACATTCTACTGGATGTAAGGAAACTCTGCTTGATCTGCTCCACATGGACTCACCTGTATTCCTCCTGAGGAATCCAGAGTGGTGCCGAGGACCTTTCATAAGGTCTCTTTCACACAGATCTATCACTGCTTGGAAATCTAAAATATCTAAAATAAGAGAGAAACATCTTCAGTTTTCTGGTCAGATGAAGCCTTTTTTTTATTAATGAATTGCTATAAATAAATATTCATAATTTAAAAATGCCCTACTAGTAATCAGTCAGGATTTCACAATCACAAAAATGAGAGCAAAATCAAACAAATGAGACAAAACTATAATCATCTGTAACTTTGTCCAACAACCGTAACTTTTTCACATCTAGGTCTTAACTTTCTGTTTAAGATGAGTTTAGTGATTCATTTTATGAGTAGTGTGTGTGTGAACAAGCTGTGGGTGCTCGTAGTGTCAGCAGTTATTCACCAAGAAGAACATCCGGTTTTCAGCAATGGAGAAAACAAGAGAGAAGGACGTGGAACCAAATTAATTCCGGCTGCAGCGCCCCCTGTGACTCTGTTAGGGATACGCGGTTCAGAAGATGAATGAATGAATGATGTAATCATTCAAAACAAGCCTGAAGATTTAACAAAATCCTCCAGTTTTTCTGACAAAATTTAATGTAAGAGTTTCTAAACTGAAGCCAGTTTATCTGTAAACTGTGTGATTTCTCAGTTTGAGACGATGAAGAGACAAACAGTTGATGAGTTCATCCTGGACTTGAACTGATCTGAGACAGAGTGGATGTGACTGTTATGAAACAGAGATGATTATTTTCTATCTCTCTGCTTTCACACACATCTTAATGTTTTGGAGAACTAAATGAAACATAGAAATCTCATGTACGAATAAACCGGACTTTCTGTTTTATTTATGCGTGTTTTTAACTTTCCTTTCCAGAATTCTGAATCCATTCAAACACCTTCTCTTCTTGGCCACGCCCTTATAGCTTTCCATCACTTTCACATTCTAACAAAAGTGAGGAAGTCCCTAAGTGCAGGTGCTCTGCTCATGCTCAGTCCTTCACATCTATTGGGACTTTAATTTAATGCCTCCGCTGGAGCTGGACAAGGAACACCTCAGGATCCTCCTGGGTGAGCTGGAGGATGCAGCTGGGCTGAGAGAAGCTTGGGTTTCCTGTCTGAGGCTGTGGCCCCTGCGACCCAGGCCCAGATGAGAGGAAGACGATGGAATGGAATGAAACTTTAAGGAGCATCAGTAAAGTCTGAGAAGCTCCCAGATGTCTTCAGCCTGGTGGACTCAGAGAGTCAGACAGTTAGTGTGACGTATAAAGTTACTGTCACGATCAGTCTGAGCTGATGTTCCTGCAGGAAAGCAGGGGGTAAAATAAGGATTTATTTCTAATCCGTGTGTGTTTTTGTGGAGAATGATTCTGTTTTTAAATCAGTGACGAAGCGAGAAGCATCTGTTTATTAAAGTTCTAATCGGATTGTTTTAAAAGCAGAAAATTAAGCCTCCTAATTTAGAGAAAATGAGTTTTTAGGTTCCAAACTAAGGATGATATATTGTTTCAGACAATTTATTCTAATGGTTGAAGTTGTCTTTTTCTGGGTTTGTTTTTCTGTTCTTTCTTCTGAAGTGAAATAAGTTCTTTTCCATCTTTAGTTCGATGCTTTAAGATAAAGAATGTCACTCTGCTCTGTTTGGAGCTGCTTATTATTTCCTGTTTGTTTGTGTTCAGAAAAAAAGAGGATGTTATTCAGCAGTATTTTCTATTGTTCTTCATTCTGGAGTTTTCGACAGAAAACAGCTGCTTTTTAAATGTTTGTAAATAAGAAGACGTTTCTCTGATTCAGAAAAAACTACAAACAAAAAAGACAGAAAATGTTTTTAACTTTTTAACATTCATATTTCTTCAAATGAATTTAGAGACAATGACATATTTGTTTGTTTTGTGAATTTTTACAGACAAACTGATTTCAGGTTTGGGGGGGCTGTGTTTTAGCATTACAGAACACCATTACAGGAGAGATACGTATGAGTTATACTGGCTTTCAGTTTAACACAAATGGGTTTCTCCATTACTGGTGCGGCGTCTGCAACAATTAGGACACTGCATTGGTCTGTCGTGGTGAAAAAAAAAGTTGAGTCATTAAGTAAAGCTCTGGATTTACCTGTTGATATACGTTCTTACCCTCACCATGGTAACCAGAATCTACGTTCCTACCTTCACCATGGTAACCAGGATCTACGTTCCTACCCTCACCATGGTAACCAGAATCTACGTTCCTACCTTCACCATGGTAACCAGGATCTACGTTCCTACCTTCACCATGGTAACCAGAATCTACGTTCCTACCCTCACCATGGTAACCAGGATCTACGTTCCTACCCTCACCATGGTAACCAGGATCTATGTTCCTACCCTCACCATGGTAACCAGGATCTACGTTCCTACCCTCACCATGGTAACCAGAATCTACGTTCCTACCCTCACCATGGTAACCAGAATCTACGTTCCTACCCTCACCATGGTAACCAGGATCTACGTTCCTACCCTCACCATGGTAACCAGAATCTACGTTCCTACCCTCACCATGGTAACCAGGATCTACGTTCCTACCCTCACCATGGTAACCAGGATCTATGTTCCTACCCTCACCATGGTAACCAGGATCTACGTTCCTACCCTCACCATGGTAACCAGAATCTACGTTCCTACCCTCACCATGGTAACCAGAATCTACGTTCCTACCCTCACCATGGTAACCAGGATCTACGTTCCTACCCTCACCATGGTAACCAGGATCTACGTTCCTACCTTCACCATGGTAACCAGAATCTACGTTCCTACCCTCACCATGGTAACCAGGATCTACGTTCCTACCCTCACCATGGTAACCAGGATCTATGTTCCTACCCTCACCATGGTAACCAGGATCTACGTTCCTACCCTCACCATGGTAACCAGAATCTACGTTCCTACCCTCACCATGGTAACCAGAATCTACGTTCCTACCCTCACCATGGTAACCAGGATCTACGTTCCTACCCTCACCATGGTAACCAGGATCTACGTTCCTACCTTCACCATGGTAACCAGGATCTATGTTCCTCCCCTCACCATGGTAACCAGGATCTATGTTCCTACCCTCACCGTGGTAACCAGGATCTACGTACCTACCGCTCACTCACAATCCTACCTCTTCTCTTCTTACTGCTGCCGATTGCGTCTCTGTCCGATTTCGTCTCTGTCCAACCGCACAGTCACAATAGTCACAATCCTAAAATGATATAAAGTTTGCTGGTAAAAAAAAAAAAAAAAACTGATACAAGGGTTTGTAGAGAAGTGAAAGTTTTATAGATTTGGTTGTTGACGGCCGGGCGAGTGTTAAAGGGTTAAACATAAAACAAGCAGGTTTCCTTAGAGGGAAGTAGAGGGAGTGAAGGTGGATGGATGAACGAATGAATGGATAGTGTTGGAGGGAAAATGGTGTGTCTCAGAGATGGATGGAGATGAAAAGTACAGCAGGAGGTTTAATTAAACATGGACGTGCACGTTGTGTCTGAGCAGCAGGTCATCAGAGCGGCAGGAAAAGCTCATGTTCTGATAATTACAACATCATTCATGGAGATCTAAGATGTAAAGTGGAAGTTCCACGCAGACATGAAACCCCAGTCAGGGCGAGGCGGGAAACGCACATCATCTTGTATAAGAATACAACTGGCCATGACCTGGTCCATGGTTCATGGTCTGTTCTTGGCTATGGATTTTATTCTCCAGAATGCAGTGTTAGAGTGCACATGCTCTGCTTACGCTCAGTCCCAATAGGGAGTGTCATTTCCGTGTAAACCTAAAAAACCTTAAAAAAAAAAAAGAGTACAAAAGGAAAAGCACTACAGTAGATTTATTCTTTATACTGTATTTACGCTGCCATGTGGGCACCTATTGGGGCATTTCCACAGAGACACAGAAACATTCTGATGGATCAGGATAAACTGAGGCTTTAATGATAAATCCTGGTTTAATTAAACTGCCATGTTTCTAATTGTGGGATCGGAGGCTGCATCCCTTCTCTTATTAATGTGCACAGAACAACGTGGCCGTTCCACGTCCACAGAGAGGTGGAGATAACTCACACACGACACACTCTCCTGTATCTCACCTTCGTATTCGTTCTGCTTCTGTTCGCCTGGCTGATTCAGACTGGGGTGGAACGCTGCTATCAGACATGTTCACGCTCCGTGATGTCTGAGAGAAACTTCTTTTCCATCTGATCCTCTTCAGGATCAACATGTAGGTTTGTTCAGATTTTGTTTTCGATCCATAATAACGTTGGATGACCATGCCTTTAACACCTCGTCCTTCAGCAGGGCTCTATCTGCATCAATAACTGCTTTATGGATATAAAACCATCTTAATAAACGGAAGAATAAATCCCTACCCAAAGACACACAGCATGAAAATGGGTCTCGTTATGCAGAGGAGAACCCACGATGTGCGGCGAAGCTGACGAGATGAGGAAGCACGGTCATCAGTGACGTTTGTTGAACAAAAAAGAAGTGAAACTCCAGAAGGAGGACACGTACCGCCAGATCAGGACCAGTCAGACAGAACTGAAGAAAACACTCGGATGAGACACCGAGCGTCTTCTAAACAGAAACTTTGTTCTTTTATCTTTTAATTTTTTTCTTTTAAAATTAAAGAAAGATTACCTGAAAGATGGAGAATCTGCACCGACATTTACACACAAATATACTCTAAGTTTAAACTAAGAACAATGTTTCAAAGTGGATTTTTCAATCAAAAGGCACATGATCTGCAAAAATAGTGCACGTTCTGTTAACAGAGTGTGATGATGGTGAGGGGAGCAGCTTGAACACACCATGTTATTTAAACCACTTGTATGGAAACATTTTGGCTTCCATGTAAAATTTATTGGTGAAAGAAAATGGTTAGTGAATAAAACTGATGATGAGCGGCCATATTTGAAATTAAACTCTTTATAACCTGGATCCCCACATCTCTTAGTCACCTCCCTCTTGTCACTTCACTATCTTTATTATTTTCTATTATTTTTTATGTCATTGCACTACTTTTCTTTTTCTTCTGAGCACTCTTAGTTTTGTAAAAATTATTATTATTTTTATTTATTTTATTTTTATTATTTTTATTTTATATGTTTGCACACCAGTACCAGAACAAGTTCCTAGTCTCTGATGTTTTTCACTGACATGGCAATAAAAGCATTCTGATTCTGATTCTGATTCTGATTAAATCCTGGCGATGTTTCACTGCTGCTCCACAACTTCTTATTATTGTGACATTTAAACACCAGAAAAAGTCTTTAATAATGTTAGAACTTCTTCTTCAGTGAAAAGATTTAGTGGAAACACAGAGAAAACATCTGTAAAAAATCATTAAGTGTATCACGTTTTAATGGAATTTGTGTCGTATAAAAACATAACGTTTTGATGTAAAAATATGAAACATTTCCTTCATCGTGTGACACGATCACCTAAAAGATCACATTGTTGTGAAAATGTGATAAAAACTGTAAAAATAACATTCATAAAACTTGAAATAGTGACATTTGATTATAGATTAGATAAAAAAAATACACATTGAATTTTAACATTGTAAAAATGAGGAACATAAAAACGTGAGAAGTTTCTTATTATAATGTAATATTTTAATTAAAAATCCGTTCTTTATGACGTCATTTTTTTTATACATTGCATTTGTGTGTGAACGAGAGGAGTGAGGTTACAGGGAGAAGAGATAAAGAAGGTGGAGGTTTTAAAGTACTTAGGATCAATGGATAGTGTGGAAAAGAGGTGAAGAAGTGTGTGCAGGCAGGCTGAAATGGGTGGAGGAAAGTATCACGTGTGATGTGTGACAGAAGAGTTTCAGTTTAAATGAGAGGAAAAGTGTATAAAACCGTGGTGAGAGCGGCCATGCTGATTGGTCTAGAGACAGTGTGGTGAGAGCGGCCATGCTGATTGGTCTAGAGACAGTGTGGTGAGAGCGGCCATGCTGATTGGTCTACAGACAGTGTGGTGAGAGCGGCCATGCTGATTGGTCTAGAGACAGTGTGGTGAGAGCGGCCATGCTGATTGGTCTAGAGACAGTGTGGTGAGAGCGGCCATGGTGATTGGTCTAGAGACAGTGTGGTGAGAGCGGCCATGCTGATTGGTCTAGAGACAGCGTGGTGAGAGCGGCCATGCTGATTGGTCTAGAGACAGCGTGGTGAGAGCGGCCATGCTGATTGGTCTAGAGACAGCGTGGTGAGAGCGGCCATGCTGATTGGTCTAGAGACAGCGTGGTGAGAGCGGCAATGCTGATTGGTCTAGAGACAGTGTGGTGAGAGCGGCCATGCTGATTGGTCTAGAGACAGTAGCATTGAGGAAAAGACAGGAAGCAGAGATGGAGGTAGCAGAGATGAAGATGCTGAGGATCTCTCTGGGTGTGACCAGGATGGACAGGATCAGAGGAACAGCACATGTTAGAGGTTTTAAAGTCAGAGAGGTCAGACTGAGATGGTTTGGACATGTGCAGAGGAGAGAGAGGAACTGCCAGACAGGAGGTCTAGAGGAAGACCAAAGAGGAGGTTTATGGATGCAGTGAAGGAGGACATGAACCCAAGAGGATGCAGGAGACAGGGTTAGATGGAAGTAACTGACTTGCTGTGGCGCCCCCTGAAGGGAAACGATGAAAGAAGAAGAAGCACTCAGAAGGACTGTCCAATCAGCAGGCGTGAAAACAATAATGAAACCAAATCAGCGTCTGATTGATTGAATCAACAGTTTGATTTGTGTAGTGAGATCAAGTAGAACGGATTCTGAACGCCTTTAGGGAAGCTCTGCAGACTTTATTCTACCTGGCTAAAATGTGATTGGTTAAAATATTTTATTGTAAAAACACGTTTAAAAGCAGCGCAGCTTTCAGAGAAACCATAAAAGAAAACACACGGAGAATGTGGGAATATTTTAGAAACAATCATTTCAGAATCAAAATGAGCATCAGTTTGTGATTCAGATCTTTTTAAAGCAACAGAAAAGGTTTTGAAAGTGTTCAGAGTCCATCTTAAAAAGATCTCCATCACTGTGGTTCTAACGGAGCGACAGCCTGTCAAAGAAAAATAATAATGTTTCTTTGTGTTGGAACGAAGCGGTGATTAACAGGATGAGTCAGCGTTTAATCTGCAGGTGTGAACATGCTGATCCTCAGAAGATCTCATTTAACTTTGAACGGTGTGTGTGTGTTTCCTTTAGCTTCAGACAAATGAAGCAAAATAAAACATTAACAAAGAGAGGCTGACCCTTCGTATCAGGCGGCATCAGGCCGCTGACGAGTTTTAATCGATGAAAATGCTTAAAACATTTAAGCATTTTGTTTTATGCTTAAATGTTTTAAGCATAAAAATAAAGCATTTAAAACATCTTTTTAAATGTTTTAGTTATACATTTAAAAAGAAGCAGAAAGTTTAAAGGCAGGTTTTCTATAAAGATACATTTTTACTAACTTCGACTATTTGAACCGTTACTCCTGAGAAGGTTTTTTATTTCATTCATTCATAGTTGGACTGTTTACGAGCTCTCCGTCTGCATGACGGGTTGTTCTTGGACTAGGATTTTGTTCTCTGTGGTGGAAATGATTTTCTAAACTTTCTCTCTAAAGCTTTTTTTAATGTAAATGAAACACTCGGTACGTGTGTCTGTGTTTCTTTAACACTTTGGTGAACACAATCTCTCCCAAACCAGGGACGGAATTTGAATTAATCTGCCAACAGTTACTCCATACCAACTATAGATGAACTACATGAATCACCTCCATGGGGTGCTATCTTTCTACCAGTAACAGCAAGTGGACCAAAGTCCTTTAAACTCCACCTGCTGACTGAAGGAGATAAAAATCTCAAAGTAACACCAACCAGACACGGTTCAGTTCTCCAAACAGACCAAACACAGCTGGAGGAAGAAAAACTCTACTTCTTCCTGTTCGTCACCATAATTTGGACTTCTTTCGTGTCGTCTTCTGAACCTCTTAGTATCTCTACCGGGGTCATGGGGGTTCCAGAGACTGTCCTGGCTGCTATCAGGCCAAAGACAGGATACACCCTGAGCAGGTCACCTGTCTGTTGCAGGGCACAATTAATGAAGATGTTTTTCTTTTTAAAAAAGCAATAAAAACAATTTTATTGTAAAAAGTGGATTAAATCCCATAAAAATCAGGATTAACTTGATCCACTTTTTATTTTCTAAAATTTAAACTCTGAACATGTGGTTCAGTTTAAACATTCTCACAGATTTATTTGTCTTGATTTGGTTCGACGTCCTTCTCATGTTTTGAAAACTGAATGTTCTTATTGGTGGATAACTGCTGACACTACGAACACACACAGCTTGTTCACACACACACACACACACACACACACACACACACACACACACACACACACACACACACACACACACACACACACACACACACAAACACACACACACACACACACACACACACACACACACACACACACACACATAAATATTACACATGAAGGGAATCACTAAACTCATCTCAAATAGAAAGTTAATACCTAGATGATGTGAAAAAGATGCAGTGGTTGGACTTCTTCTTCTCCTTCCATCATCTCCCTTCAGGGGGCGCCACATCAAGTCAGTTTCTTCCATCTAACCCTATCTGCTGCATCCTCTTCAGTCACACCAACTATCTTCATGTCTTCCTTCACTGTATCCATGAACCTCCTCTTTGGTCTTCCTCTAGTCCTCTTTCCTGGTGGTTCCAAACCCAGCATCCTTCTTCTGATGTACTCTCTCTCTCTCCTCTGCACATGTCCAAACCATCTCAGTCTGACCTCTCTGACTTTAAAACCTCTAACATGTGCTGTTCCTCTGATCCTGTCCATCCTGGTCACTCTGGGAGTGGGAGTGGTTGGACTCCCGGAGGATAATTGTGAATTACCGTGAATTTAAAAAGTTTAGGTGATTTTTTTGTTGATAGATGTGATCGCATCATTCCAAAATCCTAGAGTGACAGGTAAACAGAAACTTTAACATTTCAGAACTGCTTGCAGTCATTAAGTCACAGATGTTGACAATCTCATACAGCATGTTACACGTATGACTGTTTTAACCTCACTGTTTTGACCCTTTAGCCCTATTTTTTCCACTTGGTCTCTGTCTCTTCTTTTTTCTGTGTTTGGTCCCAGTCTGGAGATGTGACTTTGTGCGCTTTCTGGACGTCGTTTTGGACGCACTGTTTTGCTTCAGACGGCTGTTTTTAGGCTAGCTGTGTTTTTGGTTTTAACGGCTAGCTCTCTGTTTTGCTGGTCATGGAGTTGTCACGTTTTGTTAGCGTGGACTCAACCAGCAGCTAGCTCTCTGAACCAGATCCACCGTGGCTGGAGGAGTCTATGCAGTCCCGACAGAACTGAGAACAAGACGATCAGAAAGGAGGAGCTTTGAGCCCAGTGTTCCTGTGGTTGTCATGGGTAACATCCGGATGCTCGCTGGCAAGATGGAGGAATTGGAGATGCTCGTTCTGACCCAGCAGGAATGTGGAGGGGTTACTTTGGTGCTTCATCAAAGCCTGACTTCATGGACTGTTTTTTTTTTTAACTATTCAGATGCCAGCTTTTATACCGTGTAAGCGGACAGGGAAGGCATCGAGGTGTTAGCACCGCAGCATCAAATTTATCTTCAAAGATAATAAAGTATTTTTAATTCAATTCAAACCCAACAAATCATTACGATACCTTGTGTTACAGGACAGGCGGAGGCTTTAATGGCATCCATTTGTTCTTGTTTGATAAATTTTGCATTTTTTCAAACGTTATCTTATTTTTTTTTAATCATAACCACATAAAAGTAGAAGAGCTCTTCTGTAACACTTCAGATGAAAACAGACAGATCACAAAATGAATGAAGATATTTTCTTCCAGGACACCGAGGTGGTGATCTAAATGTGTTGCAGGGATCGCCCACCAGGGCGTCGTATCCGCTGACAGATTAGCCTCACCGGTCGATGCGCTCCTCCACAAACCGCTGCAGGTGATGTGGCTGCCATATTAACATGGAGGAGTTAATGAGACATGGCTAACTTCACACAGCTCCATCAGGTCTCTAATCCCAGATGATGTGAGAAGGTCTCTCCCATGTGACTCTATCATTTCCTCATCAATGCTCTCTTTGTCTCCATCGCATCCCGCCGGGGGGCGGCTGCTTCCTGCTGATTGAACCATTGTTGTGGCAGATTATGCTCCTTGCTTTCCTCCAGGTTTTGTTTGGGTAATTACCTGCTGTTAGGCCGAAAGGATGCACATTTTAAACAATGTGAATCAGATCTGTCAGCATGTCACCGAGGTGAGCAGGGAAACACCAGAGATGAGAAGAAAAGGGATTAAATGTTTTTTACATCTTCTATCATGTTCAAAAACTTCCTGAAGGGGTTTTTCTACTTTATTTTTTAATGTTTAGAATTATTGACAGCTTTTCTGTTTATTTATTTAATGACAATTCAAATGTCATGTTGTTCTTGTTCTAAGATTTTGTTTTCCACCATGCCCGCTGAGCGGAAAGCCAGAGGAAGAGGGGCAGGGGGTATAGTATTCTGACCAAACAGGGATGGGAAAGAATGCCTCAGTGGGTAGGGAGAGCATCCTGTAACTGGAGGGTCGCCGGTTCGATCCCCTACCTGGAGTTCATACCGAGGTGTCTCTGAGCAAGACACTGAGCCCCCGATGTCTCCTGATGGTGGTTTACAGCTTGCACCATAGTTTCCACCATCAGGTCTGAATGTGTGTGTGAGCTTCGATGTGAAACACTTTGAGAACCAACGCAGGTAGAAAAGAGCTGGAGAAGAAGAAACATTCAACAAAAGATGTCACATTTATTAATAAATACTATGAGAAAACTAAAACCCACCACCAGTCTAGCGCCACCTCGTGCCTCTAATTTCTATTTTCCCTCGTAACTCCTGGAGGTCATTACATTTTTCACTAGATTTTATTTATTTTATTAACTTTTTGGTTAGTTTATTAATCTGCTCCGATTGGCTAATGGTAAAAATAGTGTAGTTAATAAGTAGAGGTGTAAGGGTGGATATAGTTTTACCTAAACGTTCTGTTCGATACAGAATTATGTACGAATGATTACAACACGTCATTGCGTGTTAGCAGCTCTCACATGGTTGTAGTTTATTTCTGCAAATAAGTACGTGTGTGAAACCAAAACAGAGCACTTCTCCTTTTATCATTTCCCTCCAGGATTCACCAGAGCAAGTCAGTTTCTTCCATCTAACCCTGTCTCCTGCATCCTCTTAGGTTCATGTCTGTATCCATGAACCTCCTCTTTGGTCTTCCTCTAGTCCTCTTTCCTGGTGGTTCCAAACCCAGCATCCTTCTTCTGATGTACTCTCTCTCTCTCCTCTGCACATGTCCAAACCATCTCAGTCTGACCTCTCTGACTTTAAAACCTCTAACATGTGCTGTTCCTCTGATCCTGTCCATCCTGGTCACTCCCAGAGAGATCCTCAGCATCTTCATCTCTGATACAAACATCTCTGTTTCCTGTCTTTTCTTCAGTGACACTGTCTCTAGACCAATCAGCATGGCCGCTCTCACCACACTGTCTCTAGACCAATCAGCATGGCCGCTCTCACCACACTGTCTCTAGACCAATCAGCATGGCCGCTTTCACCACACTGTCTCTAGACCAATCAACATGGCCGCTCTCACCACACTGTTTCTAGACCAATCAACATGGCCGCTCTCACCACACTGTCTCTAGACCAATCAGCATGGCCGCTCTCACCACACTGTCTCTAGACCAATCAGCATGGCCGCTCTCACCACACTGTCTGTAGACCAATCAGCGTGGTCGCTCTCACCACACTGTCTCTAGACCAATCAGCATGGCCGCTCTCACCATACTGTCTCTAGACCAATCAGCATGGCCGCTCTCCCCACACTGTCTCTAGACCAATCAGCATGGCCGCTCTCACCACACTGTCTGTAGACCAATCAGCATGGCCGCTCTCACCATACTGTCTCTAGACCAATCAGCATGGCCGCTCTCACCATACTGTCTCTAGACCAATCAGCATGGCCGCTATCACCACACTGTCTCTAGACCAATCAGCATGGCCGCTCTCACCACACTGTCTCTAGACCAATCAGCATGGCCGCTCTCACCATACTGTCTCTAGACCAATCAGCATGGCCGCTCTCACCACACTGTCTCTAGACCAATCAGCATGGCCGCTCTCACCACGGTTTTCTACACTTTCCCTTTCATTCTAGCTGAAACTCTTCTGTCACACATCACACCTGATACTTTCCTCCACCCGTTCCAGCCTGCCTGAACACGCTTCTTCACCTCTCTTCCACACTCTCCATTGCTCTGGACTGTTGATCCTAGATACTTAAAATCTTCCCCCTTCTTTCTCTCTTCTCCCTGTAACCTCACTTTTCCATTTGGATCCCTCTCATTCACACACATGTACTCTGTTTTACTCTGACTTATCTTCATTCCTCTTCTTCCTAGTGCAAACCTCCAGCTCTCCAGCTTTTCACCACCATCAGCATGAGCAGAGCACCTGCATTTATAAACACTGCTCACTCTAGAAACTGGGCATGGCAGAAAACAAAAGTCATGTTCAAGAACAACCTGACGTTCAAATAGTGTCTGGGTTCTGGACAGAAAAAATTACACATTTCCCATGAAAAACAAACACTTCAGAAATGTTTTTGATATTTATGTCTAAACAAGTTGGAAACCTTCAAAACTAATTACACTCTTTAAAATGTCTTTGATCCTTTTACAAGCTCATGTTTATCTGTTTAATCTAATCTGGTAATCTGTATCACTTTGAGAGGTAATTATCAAATGAGGATTATTAGATGAGAAACGTCAGAGGTTTTAAAACAGGTTTAAAGTGTAGGTCAGTGAACCGTGCTAACGTCTGTTAGCTGGTCAAACACACAGATCAATAAGCCGGCAGTGTGTGTTTGCTCTTGACGGGTTGGAGGAAGGTGAGTGTGGATCTGGAGACAAAGCAGGTAAAGATGTCAATACAAAGGATCTTTTTATCCTCTGGTGAAGCCGTCCTGTCAGAGGTGGAATTCTCCGGTCGCTGTTTGGCGTGAGAGAGCTGAGGCCAGATGAAACAGACTGAAATCAGATGAGACGTTCAGGGAGCCCAGATGCAATAAGACCAGAAGATGAAGCAGAAGGAAAAGCATTTAGCGTCAGAGGGATTAGATAGCGTGCCTCTGCTGGTTAGAGATGCTGAACCACGTGTAAAACATCACACACGTCTTTTATCTTATTCTGTCCTACAAACAGAAAACAAGCAGTGACTCAGAATGTTGGACCAGATCCCTCCAGGAAGCCAGGATCCAGAGTTACAAAGCTTTCATTCAGTGTTCCGTTCTGTCGTCTTCTGCTTATCTGAGGCCAGGTCGCAGGGGTAAAAACCTCAGATGAGAAACCCAGGCTTCTCTCACCCCGACTGCACACTTCAGCTCACCTGAGAGGATCCCGAGGTGTTCTCTGTCCAGCTGTGGGACAAGTCTGTCCAGTAGCTCTGGGGTCTGCAACTGGATCTCCTCCTGTTGGGATGTGTCCGAAACACCTCACCAGCAAGGAGTTTATAAGGCATCCTAAACAGAAGCCCGAACCACCCCATCTGGCTTCTCTCAACCCGTAGAAGCAACGGCTCTACTCCTGTTACATCAACAGTGCGTCCTCAGCCATTCGTTCAATCCCAGATGAAGTCGTAGGAACGCCAGTAACAAGAGGACAGGAGCGGGTTCTCCAGAACCCTGTTTACACTGAACACACACACAGTGGCGCAGGTCGAAGGAGAGACCCCGCTATCTGTGACCATTTTCCTTATATGCCGTCATGAAGTCAGCCAGTCTGAAGACCACCCCTAATCCTAGTATATTGCTCTCCCGCTCCATCCACCCCCCTCTCTTGAACAAGAACAGGACATTCACTGTTTGTAACACATTTATTTTACAAAAGTACGTTGATATTTTTTTCTTTCTGCCACAGTTTGTAAAGTTTTTTTTTTTTACTTTTATTTCTTTCTCCTTCTGTTTGCTGAGTTTTTCTCACAAAAATAAAATAGAAAGTTCTCGATGCTCATGTCGAGCCTGCTTTGACTTTCTGATGTTTTTAGATTTTTACACTTTATTATTGTTGATGTTTGTTCGTTGTTTGGTGCATGTTTTTATGGTCATAGTAAAGTTTCTCCTGTTACTGGTGTGTGTTTGGACTCTATTCCTCCACACGTAGCAAAGTTTTATGGATTTTTACTCCAGGTGGCTCCGTATTTTATTTAGCGAGCGCCTCGCTGGTGAGGTGTTTCAGTCATGACCCAAAGGGAGGAGACCAAGAGGCAGACCCCGGACCCGCTGGAGAGACTATGACTCACAGCTGGCTGGGGAACGACTCGGAATCCTCTCGGGTGAGATGGAGGATGCAGCTGGGGTGAGAAAGGCCTGCAACCCGGCCCCGGATACTGTAAGCATAAGATGACAGAATCAAACGAAATTTAGTAATTGGAGGACAACACTGAACATGTTACAAACAAAGCTGAACAATGTTGCACTGCATACAAACAGAGTTACATGCTGCTGGTGTCAGGTCGCAACGACAGCTGTCGTCAGAGAAGAGGTGACTGATGAATCCTGCTCACTAATATGCTTTAAAAAATATTCGGCGTTTTGAAGTGTTAGAACTAAACGTGCTGTAAGCGATGACACTAGTGAGCCTGCTCCTATACATTTTTAGTTTTGCTTTACGGGCCAAATAAAATTATTCTGTGGGCCTGATTTGACCAACAGACCAGAGTTTGACACAGCTGGTCGACATCTTTAGATCACTAGCTCATCAGCTTTGGAAAAAATTCCTCCCAATGAGCAGAATCTGCAGGTATGCGAAAACTATTTTCAGGAAGTCTCTACAGATCTGGAACCTGTGTTTGATTTCTGAGTTTTTAAGCTGTTGTCAATCTGGGGACATGTTGTTCATTCAAGGATATAGAATTCAGGATGGCTGACACCGTAACTAACTCTAAACATTGTGATGAGCAACATAAACAGCATTCTGTAAAATGACAGATTACTGTGTTCACTGGAATTACGACTGAAACCAGAACCAAAGTCCCGCGATACTCACAAGCCAACATTTTAAGCAGCACATCTTTCGTATTTCAACAGTTTAGTGCTATTTTTTTTTTTTTATTTAAACCTGAAAGTTCACTGAAAACATCAAAGCAGTTTGAACCAATTGCAAAGTGAAGCACTTCGAGACACTGAAGCCATTAACATGAAGCGTGAAGCAGGAGAGGGCGGAGCCGACACTTTGGAACGTTAGTCACGTGAACTGCTTCTCCGAGCCGACCTCTGAGGAAGTAGTTTGTTTTGAAGTGTTTTGTTTCAGAAAAAAAAGAAATGCGGCAGAGCTCCGTCTCATTTGACCGTGACTAATTTCATCATTTCTACCTGAACATCTTTGTTTCCCTCCAGCCGATCATCAGACTAACACATCATCATATTCTCTCAATAACACTTTCCAAAGCCATCGGTGGGATTGGGTTTCAGTGTGGAGGCATTGATTGGGTCGCCGTGAGATGTGTGTGTGATTTAATAAAGGAGGAAACACTGTGTGCTGGTCGAGCGTCAGCGCTTTGCTTTGATAAGCCAATATGTGCTGATGGTGACGCAGAGGAACAGATCTGCACGTTTAGCTGTTTTTGGTAATTAATAGTCTCATAATTGGACAAATTCTTGCATGTGCTGATGAAACGTTTGAGTGGAGCAGTTTTCTCTCAGGAGGAGTCTAATTTAGAGTTGCATAATAAGTTTGCTGAATGTTATCTGCCCCCCATCAGCGTGTCTGTCTGGCTGATAGAAGCGTTGTGCAGATAAACAGGATCAGTGTAATCCTTCGTATTGTCTGATCAGATACCAATCCTAATCCATATCTTGTCTTTTCTTTTCTACAGGCTGCTGTACTTCTCTGCTCGTGCAGCCATGGGCCTATCGGTGCATCTCTGAGGGGAACTAGAACCCCTCCTCACTGCCTCCTTTCTATTTTTAATCTGGAACCATGATGACAAACACTCTGCCCTCTGCTGGACAAATGCACTGGCCCCACCCGCTGCTTCTCCTCCTCCTTTTGATGGGGGGCCATGCAGCCCCCTCTGGCCCAGAGTCTGACTCCTGTTCAACCCTGGTGCAGAGCCGCTTCTTTGGCTTCTTTCTCTCATCATCAGTGTTCCCCACCGTGCCTTGCTCATGGACCCTACAGAACCCCGACCCCAGACGGTACACCATCTTCATCAAGGTGAGCAAACCCCCTGCAGACTGCACGCCCGTCAGAACCTTCCAGTACGACTCCTTCCTGGAGACAACGCGCACATACCTGGGCATGGAGAGCTTTGACGAGGTAGTGAGGCTATGTGACAGCACCGCCCCTGTGGCCTTCCTGGAGGCTGGCAAGCAGTTCCTACAGATGAGGAAGGGGCTTCCACGTGGTGGCGTTGAGATGGGACGCTCTGAGTTTAAAACAGAATTCCTGGTGGTGGGTAAACGTAACCCTAGCATGGCTGCCTGCCAGATGCTGTGCCAGTGGTTGGAGGATTGCCTGGCCTCCAGCACCTCTACCAGACCTTGTGGCATTATGCAGACCCCCTGTCTGTGCTGGGACCCCCCACAACACACCAACCAGCCTGATGCCTGCTACCATAACGGAGTTTATCTGGAGAACTGTCTGCCCAGCGGGAAGGAGGCTGCAAAGGATGCAGAGTCAAACGGTGAGTCCTTTTGGGTTTTCTCTGGCATGTACTGTAGACAAGGGGGCAAAACGGGAATGAGCAAGAACAGTCAGGGGAGCATCAGGACTGGGTGGTAGTGGGTAGAAAAAACAGTCCTGTGTTGGTTTCTAACGGTATAACTTTATAACGGCAAAAGTTGTGCACCAGAGCAGTGACATCACTTATGAAGCAGGATGTTCAGCCGAAACATTTTACTTTAAATCCAGATGATCTTCAGAAAACAGTTTCAGAGTAAACACTTCACTGCTTGGAGTACCTGCACCGCCATTGTTGCCAATATTCCACAGGTGTTGGACTGTGAGTGTGTCCCACACTTAAACACATCATATTTTATGTTGTTTTATTGTGAAGTGACAAATAAAAATGACAACATATTGTACATCTATGGTAGAAGGTGTAATCTGAAGGAGATCAGTGACAGCAAATTAGGAGATAGGGACAGACTCTGGATGATCAGGAGGAGACAGACTCTGGGTGATCAGGAGGAGGAGAGACAGACTCTGGGTGATCAGGAGGAGGAGAGACAGACTCTGGGTGTTCAGGAGGTGAGACAGACTCTGGGTGTTCAGGAGGTGAGACAGACTCTGGGTGTTCAGGAGGTGAGACAGACTCTGGATGATCAGGAGGAGACAGACTCTGGGTGTTCAGGAGGTGAGACAGACTCTGGATGATCAGGAGGAGACAGACTCTGGGTGTTCAGGAGATGCAACACCCAGAGTGTGCATCTCTGGGTGCACACTCAGAGATGCACACCTGGAAGTACAGGAGGTGCTTCCAGATGGCTGGAAGTGATCAGGGAGACTTGGTGGTGGAATGAGGATGAACGGGAGTGTACCGTGTAACCTATCGACCCATTTCTAACTAACACTACTATAACATTTAAAAAGCTTTGTTACACCTAGTCAAGCAAACGCCACCTACAGACTCCAGACTCAGTCTGTACTTACTCCGTACGTCCCTCCTTTTTGAACTGCCGCCCCACCACTGCAAAGAAAAGGAACCTGGAGACACACGACTGAGGCTGTACATACATAGACTAGGCAACAGTATGATTGTCCTAACTTCCCTTCTACACGGCACTGACATAGGGTTTCTCCATTTGTGTCTCAGAGCACATTTACGACAGTATTATTGTGGTCCCTCACCTGCCACCAGAAAAAGCCCTAGACCATCTTCCCTTCCCCTGACTCCCACCTAATTCAGATCACCTGTCCCTCATTTACCTGCTGCCTATTTAAAGGCAGCATCTCCACAACATGGTGGTGGGAAAGTGCTTATATGCACAGACTCCTCATCAGTGGTTTAGGCACTTAAGCTGGGAAGGGTGAGGTGTCACCAGGCTTTGTTTTGGGATGTTTTCAATATAGTGTTGGGGGTGATGGGTAGGGAGTTTGTGTTTATGTGGGTTCCGGGCAGTTTGAACCTGGTCATTCTGGGATTTGGGGAATGAGCAGTTGGATGTGGTGGCAAAGAGGGCGGTGGATCCGGTGGTGGTGGAGAGGGTTGTGGCTCTGTCACGGGGGGAGGAGGGAGGCAAGGCGTTGGTCTGGAAGGGGATAGTGCAGCAATGGCAGTCGGAGTGAGAGTCGGAGGTAAAAGAGCGACAGTTGTATGCTGTACAGAGGACGGTGGGAGTGAATGTGGGACCAACGGGAGGCGGGGGCAGGTGGTTTTCAGCAGGTTAAGAATTGGGCATTTGGGTATGGGCATTTGGAGGAGACGGCCGCTCAGTGGTCAGAGCGTTCGCGTGCGGACCGGAAGTTCGCGAGTTCGCATCCCACAGAAAGCACGTCTAGGGTCCTTGGAGAAGACACCTAACCCCCGCTTCTCCCACCATAGGCGCCGTCGAAGGGCAGCCTGCTGCGGTGTAAGAAGTGCAGCACACAAATTTCCCCGGTGAGGGATGAATAGAGGAATTCATTTTAATTTTTTTTTAAATGAATGACATGCTCAGGATTCTGGATAAACATTTGTATGGGAGCTGTGGTTTCTGTGGGGAGATGAAGGGGGTTGAACCCGTGTTGTTGAGTTGTGGTAAATATGAGGAGGAAAGAGAGGCTATGCTGCGGCTGCTGCGGAGTGTTGGGTTGAGACAGGTTTGTTTGAGAGAGGTGTTTTTGTTTGGACGTCAGGTTTTGGAGCTTCGTACTCTTTCCTGAGGTGTACATGGTGGTTGAGGAGGATATGAGTTTCTTGCACCTGTATTGGTGCTTCACACAGTTAAACAGAAAGAAGAAGAAGAAGATTCTTCATTGGGTCTTGGATCCTTTCTGCCAAGTCTGCCTCCCTACAAAGAGAATACACTTTTTAAAAAACTCTGATCATGAACTGCCTTTTTTAATCTTGCTCCCTTTACAGCATTGCTGTACAGTCTTGCTTTACAGCCTTCCTTTGTTAATAAATTACTACTAATAATAAATCATTATTGTTGTTCCGCAATTGGTCCCTGCTCATTCCGCACCTTTCATTCCGCAGTCTAGCCAGGCTGGCGCCACCTAGTGCCTCACCTCAGTTTAATTTTTCTTCTTGCCACTTTGTCAAGAATTGCAGGCATTAGTTCACAATTCCAACGATGGGATCTGACTATGTTTGTAGTTAAATTCTCCAGATTAAGAATTTAAAGGCAGTGCTTAGAAAGTTTAATCAGGAAAAGTGTGTTTTTACGGTCTGTTTTCTGGACGAAACTCACTGTTCAGGTGCATTACATACGTCACGTCTGGTCTCCACCAAAAAGGAACGATTAAAGTGAATCCCAGTGCTGCAAGGTCAGACTGTTTAAATGAAGAGAAGGAAACAGTCTGATTCATCAGGCTGGTTGAACACAGCCACCAGACCATAAGTCTGTAGCTTTTATCCTGGACAGAGTAAAATACTACAGGTGCTTTTGTGATGTCATTCTGTGTCTGATCCGAGGTTGATGGTACAAAAAACCTTTGAAGCGTAACTTGTCCTAGTGTGTGAAAGTGAAGTTAAGATGGAGAGTTGAACACTGCAGACCAGAGAGATAACAGTGGAGATGGGTGGGGTAGAAACGGAGGGTTTAGGGTTTCTCTGATGGAAACGAGCTGTGTGACCTTGCAGATTCTGTCTCTCTGAAGTCCTCGAAGGGACACATGATCGTCCTGAGGGACGCATCTGGACCGGAGGAGAGTTGCAAGCTGATATTGGATCTCTTTGGAGTGTGTGTGTGGAGTAAACGGATCTCTATAGAGTGTGTGTGGGGTTAAACGAAGCCAGGAGGAGATGGATGAAGAGAAAGTGGATAGGGAGTTTGTGGTCTTCACCCTCCCTTCATCTCAGTGGCCAGGATGTGGCCTGACATCTTTATCCACCCTTCTAGTGGTGAAATGGATCATCATTGATCCATGATCTGTTCAGATCAATATTTTTAGTTCAGCGCTCACGTGATCCACGGATTGATTGAGAAAGAGGAAAAGTAGTGTACATGGCCAGTCCACACGCACAGTGGTCACGGGAAGTGAAGGAATGGAAGAATCTGAACCCCACAAAGCTTAAATCATCATTTTGTCAAATTTACTGATGAAAGACTGTAATGAAAACAATGATGGTGTGGAAAGAATGTCACACAGCAGCGGAAACACGTCAAACATGGCTACACATTTAAACAAAATATCCAGATCTTTACAATAAAATTAGCTCCAAAACCATTTATTACTGTGTCATTTAAACAGCTACATTCTGATGTGTTCCTGTCCTGTGATTGGTCAGACTGAGGAGGTCTCTGTGTTCCTGTCCTGGATGTGGTCAGACTGAGGAGGTCTCTGTGTTCCTGTCCTGTGATTGGCCAGACTGAGGAGGTCTCTGTGTTCCTGTCCTGTGATTGGTCAGACTGGGGAGGTCTCTGTGTTCCTGTCCTGTGATTGGTCAGACTGAGGAGGTCTCTGTGTTCCTGTCCTAGATGTGGTCAGACTGAGGAGGTCTCTGTGTTCCTGTCCTGTGATTGGTCAGACTGAGGAGGTCTCTGTGTTCCTGTCCTGGGTGTGGCCAGACTGAGGAGGTCTCTGTGTTCCTGTCCTGTGATTGGCCAGACTGAGGAGGTCTCTGTGTTCCTGTCCTGTGATTGGTCAGACTGAGGAGGTCTCTGTGTTCCTGTCCTGGGTGTGGCCAGACTGAGGAGGTCTCTGTGTTCCTGTCCTGTGATTGGCCAGACTGAGGAGGTCTCTGTGTTCCTGTCCTGTGATTGGTCAGACTGAGGAGGTCTCTGTGTTCCTGTCCTGTGATTGGTCAGACTGAGGAGGTCTCTGTGTTCCTGTCCTGTGATTGGTCAGACTGAGGAGGTCTCTGTGTTCCTGTCCTGTGATTGGTCAGACTGAGGAGGTCTCTGTGTTCCTGTCCTGTGATTGGTCAGACTGAGGAGGTCTCTGTGTTCCTGTCCTGTGATCGGTCAGACTGAGGAGGTCTCTGTGTTCCTGTCCTGTGATTGGTCAGACTGAGGAGGTCTCTGTGTTCCTGTCCTGGGTGTGGTCAGACTGAGGAGGTCTCTGTGTTCCTGTCCTGGGCGTGGTCAGACTGAGGAGGTCTCTGTGTTACTGTCCTGTGATTGGTCAGACTGAGGAGGTCTCTGTGTTTCTGTCCTGTGATTGGTCAGACTGAGGAGGTCTCTGTGTTCCTGTCCTGTGATTGGTCAGACTGAGGAGGTCTCTGTGTTCCTGTCCTGGGTGTGGTCAGACTGAGGAGGTCTCTGTGTTCCTGTCCTGTGATTGGTCAGACTGAGGAGGTCTCTGTGTTCCTGTCCTGTGATTGGTCAGACTGAGGAGGTCTCTGTGTTCCTGTCCTGTGATTGGTCAGACTGAGGAGGTCTCTGTGTTCCTGTCCTGGGCGTGGTCAGACTGAGGAGGTCTCTGTGTTCCTGTCCTGGGCGTGGTCAGACTGAGGAGGTCTCTGTGTTCCTGTCCTGTGATTGGTCAGACTGAGGAGGTCTCTGTGTTCCTGTCCTGTGATTGGTCAGACTGAGGAGGTCTCTGTGTTCCTGTCCTGTGATTGGTCAGACCGAGGAGGTCTCTGTGTTCCTGTCCTGGGCGTGGTCAGACTGAGGAGGTCTCTGTGTTCCTGTCCTGTGATTGGTCAGACTGAGGAGGTCTCTGTGTTTCCGTCCTAGGCGTGGTCAGACTGAGGAGGTCTCTGTGTTTGATCTACCATCCCGTTTCTATCAGGATGAAGAACATCTACTGATTTCTTCAGATATAAAGCTGTAGAGTAAAGTAAAATCATGTTTTATTATGAGTCTGCTCATCCCTGGGGGAGGGATCCCTCCTTCATGCAGATCCCCATTAGGTTTATTCTTTTTTTTTCCAGCTGCTGGTTTATTTTGGAGATTTTACTCATCGAGAAGGAGGGTCTAACAGCAGGACACACTGAATCTGTTTAGTAAATACACCGAAAATGCTTTTTCCGGTCTTTGTTTCTTGATTTTAACCTGTCGTGTGAAGCCTGTTGAGACAAGGTTTTTTTTTTTATATATTGGGCTTTACAAATAAAACTGAATGGAATTCAAATAAACGAAGCATGTTTTTGTGGCTGCATTGTGGCCTCACAGCAAAAAGGTTGGGGCTCGAGTCCCAGAGTGGGGGTGAGACTTGAAACACTGTGTGGAGTTTGTATACGTGGGTTTTCTCCAGATACTCCACAGCATTTAGTTGTGTTTTTTTCTACTTTTCTTATCCTACAATGTTGTTTTTTGGGAGTTTTTTTTAGATGTTTCAGTCATTTTCAAACAATTTTTTACGCCACTTGTGATGTGGGATGTGGAAGGAAAGGGACCCAAATGCAGGACAACAAAACAGGATTTTTTAACCAAAAGGTCCAGTAAGGCACAGGATTAACATAATGAAAAGTCTTTGGATCAAAGTTCAAACATGATAACAGAGATCAAGGCTCTTGTCTTGGTCAGGCAGCCAGGGAGACCTGGCTCAAAGGGATGATAAGGACCCAACGAGGAAGTCAGGAGAAACTGCCTTTAAATCTGCACCAGGCTGACCACGCACAGCTGGGAAGCATCAGGCTAATCACCCTGGTGTTTGGGATCAGGCTGGAATCCAGTAGAGGGAGGAAGGTCCAGGGCTCCCTCTGGTGGCAGGTGAGGGATCATGACAGTCACTGTCATTTAACAAGATTATATTAATATTAGTCAAAAGCAAGAAGGTCAGGGATCCAAGTCCCTGTGTGAGGGCGAGGCTTTAAATGCTTACGTTTCTGTGTAGAGTTTGCATGTTCTCCCCGTGTATGTGTGGGTTTTCTCTGGTTTCCTCCAAAAACATGTATGTTAGGTTGACTGGCTGCAATGAAATTGCTCCTAGGATTGAGTGTGTGTGTGTGTGTGTGTGTGTGTGTGTGTGTGTGTGTGTGTGTGTGTGTGTGTGTGTGTGTGTGTGTGTGTGTGTGACCTGACAACAGACTGGTGACTAGTTCGAGGTCCTGCCTCTCGCCTGACATCAGCCGGGATAGGCTCTGGCACCCCCCGTGTCCCTGATAGGGAAAAGTGGTTCTGAAGAAAAAAAAATGTTTATTCACTTCTTGGTGTGAAAGTTTCAGATAGAAACGAGGAGATTATTTCTCCTTCAAACACAGGGAACGTGTTTAGATCACGTTACAACCCCGTCCCACTTCAGTGCAAACAGATTTTGGCAGATTTTTATGAGCAGAAGAAATAAAAAAGTTGTGGATGAGCTTTCAGTGAAACATCATGGTGAAGTCTCATGACTTTTTTTGCTGATCCAAAAAGTGACTGATCCATGACTCTGATTCAAATCATCAGAACCATATTCTCCTTTCTGGTCTGACTTGATTGTATCTCTGTTACCCTGGACAGGCTGAGTTAGCCACCGTGATGGTGGTGGATCTCCCCTACCGCTCTCTCCCCACCGCCTGGACCTCCTCTGCACTGCTTATGCAAAGCTCAGAGCAGGGTGTGGGCTGCTTGTGCCTCGAGGTGTAAAAATCATTTTAAAAAGAAGCAATATGCCACCTCCCGTTGGCGTGGCAACCCACACAGACGAGGCGACGCCGGGCTGAAGCTCCGGAGAGGCACGCCGTTCCAGTGGCTGGAGAGAAGCCCGGTGGGCGGAGTGCGAGTGATGGATAGAGATGAAACAGAGAGGAGTCGAGAAGGAGGAGTCGTTTGAAGTCTGATGGAGATAAATCTGTGTTGTTTAGGTGAAACAAGACAAACCCATTTGGTCTGTGTGCGTTACCATGGAGACCCTAATGTGAGGGAGGTCCCAATGGATGGCAGAGTGACTCAGATCGGTCTGATTGGTCCAACGTCTGTTCCATGACTTGTAAAATATTCATTTTTAATATTTCAATGTAATTTATCATTGGAATGAGAAACGGGGGCTTTTAGAATATTTTTAAAATGTTTTTTGGTAAAATAACTTTGTTTCTTCTGATTGAGCTTCAAACAGATCACTTCACAAAGTCATCTGAAACATCATCCCACCTCCACTCTGACCTCCTCTGTCACTCCTACAGCACACCTCAGGACTGACTTACAGTCCTCTTCCACGTCCTGCACCACTCTGACATACTCTTCTGTCACTCCAGACTTCCTCTCTGTTCACCCTGTCAGGACCTGGATCCAGGTCTGATTAATTGGGAAGGTCTTCTGTAGAGTGGGCAGGTGTGTCCCTTTTTTTCTGTGCACAGAGCTGACCAGATAAACCAGTTGCTGTCAGCGTTAGTGGTCTTCTTTCAGCTGCTCCAGAGCTCCATGTTTTTGGAGGTCATCTGCATTGAAGTTGATACATAGTGTGCAGGGTTTGCTTCGTGTTGGTCTCCACCCTCTGGTCCTTAAATAAAGCTGGAAGGTGCTCAGAAGAGAGGTGAGAGCATGAGAAGGCCAGGTAAGACACTCTGGACTGGAACGTACAGAATCTTAGAACTTCATTGTGAACTCACTGAGGACGCCTGATGTTCTGTCCTGAAGTTAAACCACTGTTTTTTTGCCACTAAAGTTTTCTATGTTTCCAAACCATGAAGCAGGATAGAGCGTACTGATGAGTTGTAAACCGAAGATTTCTGCTGTGGGTTGGTAAGGTCCCACTTAGAGGGGTTTCCAGAGACTGAAGAGCAGATGCTGAGCCCTGTTAATCTACAAACACCCTACGATGCAGGGCAGCTCCCTCTGACCTTCCCTTTACTTCTCTATCAACATCTTCACAGTAAATCCTGGACCTGTAGAACTCATAAAACCATCCTGATGATCAGAAAATCTTCATTCTCTAGTTAAGTCCAGCTTCGACTCCTCTTTTCTATAACTTCACAAGAAGACCAAAATATCCAGAAACAGACCGTTCCATTCTGAGCATGAGGTGCAGCTAAGATTGATTTATTCAGCATTAGAGACATTTTTATATATTTCTGGGTCAAATTTAGAATGTTTGGAGTTTCTGACCGTTTCCAGACCCCGTTTTTACCACCATGTAACTCTGACTGCTGCTCCACCACATCACACCGTCCTGACTCTGCACCCCAAAACACATTCACTCCAAAACCCTGCTCCACACATTCATAGTACTCAGTCGTGCACCTCCACATTTCTCTGAGCTTCTCACCTTCTTGTTCTTTCCGCTCCTCTTCCTCTATCCAGTTTTCTCCCTGCTCGTTCTGTTAGGGTACACAGCCGCTGCGCTCCTCGGCTTTAGAACCCACTCCTGACCTCCGTAACACTGACACACTGGGACGTTTCAGATCCAGATTATAAACTCATCTCTTCAACCTGGTCTTTTTTCTTTTATTCTAAATCCTGTTTTTATGTGCTTTTATTTTTGTCTAAATTTAATTTGTTCTTGATTTAAATAATCATTAAATTTATGAGTAAATGTCGTACGACGACCTTCAGAGTCCGCGTTAAAAAATGAAATGAATTATTATGTTGAATGTGGAAAAAACTTTGGTCCTGAGACGACCTAAAGATGAAGATCAGGAACATGTAGCACATATGGATGTGTGTGTGTGTGCGTGTGTGTGTGCGTGTGTGTGTGTGTGTGTGTGTGTGTGTGTGTGTGTGTGTGTGTGTGTGAGAAGTCCTTAACCTTTAAGGCGGTTGGTGGTTTCAGGTCTATTTTTAGAATCTGACGTTCAAACAAGAGAAAACAAAAAGATTTCAGGACGAAGACGATTCGTAGCAAAGAGTGTGACATCCATCCTTCACTCAGATCTCCACCCTCTCCTCAGACCCCCATCCTCCTCCTCCATCCTTCAGTCAGATCTCCACCCTCTCCTCAGACCCCCATCCTCCTCCTCCATCCTTCAGTCAGATCTCCGCCCTCTCCTCAGACCTCCATCCTCCTCTATCCATCCCTCAGACCTCCATCCTCCTCTATCCATCCCTCAGACCTCCGTCCTCCTCCATCCCTCCCTCAGACCTCCGTCCTCCTCCATCCCTCCCTCAGACCTCCATCCTCCTCCATCCCTCCTCAGACCTCTATCCTCCTCCATCCCTCCTCAGACCTCTATCCTCCTCCTCCATCCTTCAGTCAGATCTCCGCCCTCTCCTCAGACCTCCATCCTCCTCCATCCCTCCCTCAGACCTCTATCCTCCTCCATCCTTCCCTCAGACCCCCATCCTCCTCCATCCCTCCCTCAGACCTCCATCCTCCTCCATCCTTCCCTCAGACCTCTATCCTCCTCCATCCCTCCCTCAGACCTCCATCCTCCTCTATCCATCCCTCAGACCTCCATCCTCCTCTATCCATCCCTCAGACCTCCATCCTCCTCCATCCCTCCCTCAGACCTCCATCCTCCTCTATCCATCCCTCAGACCTCCATCCTCCTCCATCCCTCCCTCAGACCTCCATCCTCCTCTATCCATCCCTCAGACCTCCATCCTCCTCCATCCCTCCCTCAGACCTCCATCCTCCTCTATCCATCCCTCAGACCTCCATCCTCCTCCATCCCTCCCTTAGACCTCCATCCTCCTCTATCCATCCCTCAGACCTCCATCCTCCTCCATCCCTCCCTCAGACCTCTATCCTCCTCCATCCTTCCCTCAGACCTCCATCCTCCTCCATCCCTCCCTTAGACCTCCCTCCATTCCTCCCTCAGACCTCCATCCTCCTCCATCCCTCTCCTCAGACCTCCATCCTCCTCCTCCATCCATCCCTCAGACCTCCATCCTCCTCCATCCATCCCTCAGACCTCCATCCTCCTCCATCCCTCCCTCAGACCTCCATCCTCCTCCATCCTTCACTCAGACCCCCATCCTCCTCCATCCCTTCCTCAGACCTCCATCCTCCTCCATCCTTCACTCAGATCCCCATCCTCCTCCATCCCTCCCTCAGTCCTCCATCGTCCTCCATCCCTCCCTCAGACCTCCATCCTCCTCCATCCTTCACTCAGACCCCCATCCTCCTCCATCCCTCCCTCAGACCTCCATCCTCCTCTATCCCTCCCTCCATTCCTGCCCCCTCTTCCTCCATCAGCTTGCTCCTCGTTCGTACGTTCTCATTAAACATTCATGCTGTAATTAAATGGTTTTATTGCCGATAGATTCAGAAACAGAACGCGTCCATGCAGAGACCCCCATCAGTCCTGAGATCTGCTTCCCTCGGTGAAGGACAGGGTGTGTCAGCAGTGTGTAGGTCTGTTCCTCCGTCAGGACCTGGTTTATAACTGCACGTATAGAACACATACAAACATAAATATAACATGTAGAGCAGGAGGAGGTGAGACATCCTAGAGGACCTCCACCCGCATCGCTCTGTGAAAAAGAAGAAAACACATTATAACACATTGATACAAAAAAACGTACAATAAATAACAGACCTTCTTAAAACTCCTAAATGATGTTTCTGAATTTCATCAGAAAACTGGTTCCATATTTTACTAATCAAACTGATTTGTTGACATTTTGGAACGTGTCGTTGAGCAGAATGAAGAGTTTTAAAGTGATAAATCTCTGTATTTCGGTTTGTTTTCTGAACCGGTTGACCCTGACAGGACACGGAGCGTTCCAGAGACTATCTCGGCAGATTTCAGGCGAGAGGCGGGATACATCCCGATCAGGTCACCAGTCTGCTGCAGGGCCACACACACACAGACAACCATACCCACACACACTCATTCCCAGGGGCAGCAGCCAGTCAACCTAACATGCATGTTTTATAGCAGAAACCAGCGAACCGTTTAACAGAGTGTTTGTTTTAGTTTGAGTCACATTAACCCTTAAAACACTGTAAGATTTAGTGTGTCACCTCTTCTCATAATGTGATGCTGAGGTGACGTCTCCCACCCAACCCAAACACACCAGTGGGAGGTGATCACCACGGCAACTCTGTGATTGACACACTGATCTGTCAGTGAAATAAAAAAACAATGTTTCGACCGAAAGTCGTGAGAAAACCAAACAGACCAGGAATCCATGTCCAACACGGAATTCTCTGATTTATGTTTTCATTAATAAAGAGTTATCTTTATGTCTGAGGTTTGAAATGTGGCGTAGACAGACAGCGGGTTCCTCGGTGGATTTTTGGAGGATTTATTGGTGAATTCTTTATTTTTTTTGTAGTAGATTTTTACCTGCTTTCTTGACATTTTTCTGCTTATTTCTTTGTAATAATTTCTGTGATTTCTTAATAGTTTCTTTGTGAATTCTTTCATATTTTTGGGGAAGTTTGAGATTTTCTTAGTGATTTTCTGTTAAATATCTGTCCTTTTCTTGGTGATTGTTCTTTTTTTTTTTTTTTTTTAAAGTGAACTCAGTAATTTTTTGTGGAGTTTGAGGAAAACTTCCCGTTAATTTTTGGTGGATTTCTTGGTGATTTTTCTGTAAACTTGTCCATATTTTCTCGACCAAAGCAGATGTTTATTTCTCTCTAAATGAAGAAACAGAAATGATCAGGTTCTCCAGCTCGTCCGACTTTCCATCTCACTTATTTACTCATTTATTTCTCATCACGGCGTCAGAACCCGATGAGACGAGCTCTTCTTCATTTTTATCTGATTTTATTTCTTCATCAGTTTTACCTGCTTTACTTTTTTTACTCCACAGATTTATTTATTCAAGCTCTTTTTTTTTTTAAACAAACATGAGTCACTGGTTCCATCTGGTTCTGATCAGACGGATAAACATTCTGTTTATCAGAATAAAAACATCATTTATCATCAAATACAAAAATATAGTAGAATTTATAGAATTAAAACCTGTTTATTCTTTAAAGCAGTTAAAAAATAAAAGATTGAACCTTTTTTTTCAGGAAAATGAATCTGATTTAGTTTTAAAATACTAACAAATGTTTTCTTTTCATTTTAAAAACATTTAAAAATCATCTATCATAATCATATATATTTTTTATTTATGTTTGTAAAATATTTCCAGACTGTTTTTTTTTTTTTTTTTGTCTGTGCTTCATTTAAACGTGTTTGATTGTTTTATGAACCACTTCCATAACGAGGTGCCGAAGATTATCATGGCTGATTTCAGGAGGCAGGATACACCTTGAGCAGGTCTCAGGTCTGTTGCAGGGCCACACACACACACACACACACACACACACACACACACACACACACACACACACACACACACACACAGACAACCATCCAAACACGCTTATTTCTAGGGATAATTTCCAAGCAGCCAATCAAGCTAACATGTATGTCTTTGGAGGAAACCAGAGAAAACCCACACATACATGGGGAGAACATACAAACTACACACAGAAAGGACAGTGTTTAAAGTCTCGTCCGAGCTCTTGGACTTGAACTTTAAAAATGTTTTCACGTGAAACACCAGCATGTTTTCTCATGTTTAAAACAGGCTCTCTGGAGGCTGAATAAATAAGTATCCTTTTATTTCTGTGAAAACTTTTCATCATCAAACAGTTGAAAAATGGAAACAAACAGATTTAATGGCTTATTTCAGACTTTCAAAATGTGTTGAACAAAGTAAAGAAGTGTGTGTAACATGAGACCAAACGGTGTTTAAAGCTAACACCTGTAAAAAACTTGATCAGAAATCTGAAGGACAGGCTGGACTTAAATCATCGCTGAGAGAAAAAAAATGGAGTTTATGATAATAATAAATAATAATTAAATAATCCACGTTTTTAAAAAGTAAAATATTCCAATTTGATATATTTTTGGATTTTATGAGGTTCTTTTTGGATGGTTTCGTGTTTGAACAATAAGAGGCTTTTTTACGACTGGTTCGTTTAAAAAAACTTTCACTGAATTTTAATTGAGTCTAATAGGATTGTTTTATAAGGAGATGAAGTCCTCGGTGTGAAGCACACACACACACGCTGCTAGGATGATATGTAAATGATTAAGTGGGTGTGTTTAGGCGGCCTCCTGCGTCTCTACAAGTTGTTTTCAGAACTTCTTTTCTTCTATTTTCGTCCAGGGTGACCTCAGCCTTTCTGAGTCACACGCTTCCCACACGCTGTGCACGACAGTGTTTACAGGTCGATCAGCAGGAAGAGGTGGCCCGGGAGGGGTTCATCCATCCAGCAGGATTAAAACTCTAAATGAATCAGAAGTTTTTTCTGTGAGAGCAGGTTTAATCTCCATCTGATCTGACGATGGACCGTCAGTCAGACTCTTCTCTTATCGGCTCCTCTGAAGCTTCACATCCATCTTCAGAATTAAAATGTCTGCTTGGCTGACCCGCACTCGACAGGCGGGGCACCCAGAAGGTTCAGTCTGACCGGCACGGCGTCCTTTGAAAAACAGAAAAAAAGCACATCTGTAAACATGTGCACCTGCTCCAGGACGTGGATTTCTCTCACCAAGCCGACCAATCAGATCCTCCATCCTGAAGATTAGTTTTTATTACTTTGGTGCGTTTTAGTAACCACGCTGGCGCCACCTAGAAGTTCAGCTCTGTTCGTCCGCCATGTTTGTAGTTCGAAAAGGAGAGTAACCTATTTCTACGGCCCGTGTTGGGAACGACACCCGAGATTGAGATTTAAAGTTTACTCTGGAAAAGTTTGTTTTTACACTTTTGTAGTTTTTATTTTATTATTTCAGTCACTAAAATAATGAACAGGATTTTGTACTAAATGTCCATAGATTTACTGATTGGTTTTCTCTGTGAATCCTAGTGGTGCACCCAGCTGGTGACCTAGGCTGGGTTCACCCTGCCTCTCTCCTGCTTATCTTACTAGCTCAGCTTCCAGGTCTGTCCGAGATTCAGGCATAAAAAAGTAATTACGATGCAAAAAAGTTCTGAGAATTTTTCCCAATTTCTCTGAGAATGAGACGAGACCAACTGGAAAACCTTTAGTACACGTCGGGTTTGGAAAAATGTAGCCGCTCACGGAGGAACGTCTGGACGTGCTGAGTTTAGAGAGGAATGTTTAGAAGTGAAGGAATGATTTAGAGAGGAACGTCTGGACGTGCTGGGTTTAGAGAGGAATGTTTAGAAGTGAAGGAATGATTTAGAGAGGAACGTCTGGATGTGCTGGGTTTAGAGAGGAATGTTTAGAAGTGAAGGAATGATTTAGAGAGGAACGTCTGGATGTGCAGGAATCTAAAAGGAACATTTCAGACCGTCCGTTGTTTTTGGTTGAATTAATAAAATCACATGTTTAGATTTTTATTTACTTCTTTGGAGATAAATCAATAAACACACAGCGCGGCCGAAAATCAATTAAAATATTAACTCATTATAAACTCAAATCTGAGAAAAAAAATGTAAAAATGAATTTATATAAAAACAAAAAAAAAGAACATTAAGAAAGTTTATAAACTTGAGGAACCCACACGTAGGCAGGAAGAACATGCAAACTCCACACAGAGAGGACAGGGATTCAAGCCTCATCTCCACTCCAGGACTCAGACCCTCAACCCTCTTTCTGACACACTTGGAAAATTAAATGTATTTTTCCAGCAACACTTAATGAATAAAGTTTAAATATCATAACATTTTTTAGCCTTGAATGAATTCATATTTACGTTTTATTTTGTAGAGTTTTTTAAACAATGTTTATAATTTTATTCACAAATTAATTTTTTCTACACTCAAGTTTTTTTTTTCTCAAGAACTTTATTAACAAACACTAAAATAGAAAAACAGTAAAAACCAAAGTGTAAACAGAACCAGTCAGAGTGTAAACAGAACCAGTCAGAGTGTAAACAGAACCAGTCTGAGTGTAAACAGAACCAATCAGAGTGTAAACAGAACCAGTCAGAGTGTAAACAGAACCAGTCAGAGTGTAAACAGAACCGGTCTGAGTGTAAACAGAACCGGTCAGAGTGTAAACAGAACCGGTCAGAGTGTAAACAGAACCGGTCTGAGTGTAAACAGAACCAGTCTGAGTGTAAACAGAACCAGTCTGAGTGTAAACAGAACCGGTCAAAGTGTAAACAGAACCAGTCAGAGTGTAAACAGAACCAGTCTGAGTGTAAACAGAACCGGTCAGAGTGTAAACAGAACCAATCAGAGTGTAAACAGAACCGGTCAGAGTGTAAACAGAACCGGTCAGAGTGTAAACAGAACCAGTCAGAGTGTAAACAGAACCGGTCAGAGTGTAAACAGAACCAGTCAGAGTGTAAACAGAACCAATCAGAGTGTAAACAGAACCAATCAGAGTGTAAACAGAACCAGTCAGAGTGTAAACAGAACCAGTCTGAGTGTAAACAGAACCGGTCAGAGTGTAAACAGAACCAGTGTGAGTGTAAACAGAACCGGTCCAAGTGTAAACAGAACCAGTCTGAGTGTAAACAGAACCAATCAGAGTGTAAACAGAACCGGTCAGAGTGTAAACAGAACCAGTCAGAGTGTAAACAGAACCAGTCAGAGTGTAAACAGAACCGGTCAGAGTGTAAACAGAACCAATCAGAGTGTAAACAGAACCGGTCCAAGTGTAAACAGAACCAGTCTGAGTGTAAACAGAACCAATCAGAGTGTAAACAGAACCGGTCAGAGTGTAAACAGAACCGGTCAGAGTGTAAACAGAACCAGTCAGAGTGTAAACAGAACCAATCTGAGTGTAAACAGAACCAATCAGAGTGTAAACAGAACCGGTCAGAGTGTAAACAGAACCAGTCAGAGTGTAAACAGAACCAGTCAGAGTGTAAACAGAACCAATCAGAGTGTAAACAGAACCGGTCAGAGTGTAAACAGAACCAGTCAGAGTGTAAACAGAACCGGTCAGAGTGTAAACAGAACCAGTCAGAGTGTAAACAGAACCAGTCGGAGTGTAAACAGAACCGGTCAAAGTGTAAACAGAACCAGTCAGAGTGTAAACAGAACCAGTCTGAGTGTAAACAGAACCGGTGTGAGTGTAAACAGAACCAGTCAGAGTGTAAACAGAACCGGTCAGAGTGTAAACAGAACCAGTGTGAGTGTAAACAGAACCAATCAGAGTGTAAACAGAACCGGTCAGAGTGTAAACAGAACCAGTGTGAGTGTAAACAGAACCAGTCAGAGTGTAAACAGAACCGGTCAGAGTGTAAACAGAACCGGTCAGATTGTAAACAGAACCGGTCAGAGTGTAAACAGAACCAGTCTGAGTGTAAACAGAACCAGTCTGAGTGTAAACAGAACCATTCAGAGTGAACAAGGAACGGTTTTAGGGGTTCTTTCTGTTTGATGGAAAACATGAGAAAACCACCGGGTGAGAGAGAGAGAGAGAGAGAGCATCCAGTACCAGTTAAACATCTCTGACCGTGGAACGACATGTGGTACGTTAAAGATTCTGTTTGTGTTTCAATTCTTTGATGCTAATCAAATTAATTGATGCGTCAGTTGAAATTAAGGTGATTAAATTGATAAATTGATGCACTGCGTTAATTTTCTTAACCTTGATTGATAAGGGATGGATGAGTGGATGGATGGATGGATGGATGGATGGATGGATGGCGGATGAAGGGGATCGATGGGTTAGAGGAAGGAAGGGAAGCAGGTAGGGGGCGATAGATGGATGATGGGAAGGATGGATGGATGGATGAATAGATGGATGGATGGAGGGAGGGATGGATGGAGGGATGAATAGATGGATGGATGGAGGGATGGATGGAGGGATGGATGGATGGCGGATGAAGGGGATCGATGGGTTAGAGGAAGGAAGGGAAGCAGGTAGGGGGCGATAGATGGATGATGGGAAGGATGGATGGATGGATGAATAGATGGATGGATGGAGGGAGGGATGGATGGAGGGATGGATGGATGGATGGTTGGAGGGATGGATAGATGGTGGGATGGATAGATGGAGGGATGGATAGATGGAGGGATGGATAGATGGAGGGATGGATAGATGGTGGGATGGATAGATGGAGGGATGGATAGATGGTGGGATGGATAGATGGAGGGATGGATAGATGGTGGGATGGATAGATGGAGGGATGGATAGATGGTGGGATGGATAGATGGAGGGATGGATAGATAGTGGGATGGATAGAAGGAGGGATGGATAGATGGAGGGATGGATAGATGGTGGGATGGATAGATGGAGGGATGGATAGATGGTGGGATGGATAGATGGTGGGATGGATAGATGGAGGGATGGATAGATGGTGGGATGGATAGATGGAGGGATGGATAGATAGTGGGATGGATAGAAGGAGGGATGGATAGATGGAGGGATGGATAGATGGTGGGATGGATAGATGGAGGGATGGATAGATGGTGGGATGGATAGATGGTGGGATGGATAGATGGAGGGATGGATAGATGGAGGGATGGATAGATGGAGGGATGGATAGATGGTGGGATGGATAGATGGTGGGATGGATAGATGGAGGGATGGATAGATGGTGGGATGGATAGATGGAGGGATGGATAGATGGAGGGATGGATAGATGGTGGGATGGATAGATGGAGGGATGGATAGATGGAGGGATGGATAGATGGAGGGATGGATAGATGGTGGGATGGATACATGGTGGGATGGATAGATGGAGGGATGGATAGATGGAGGGATGGATAGATGGAGGGATGGATAGATGGACGGATGGATAGATGGATAGATGGAGGGATGGATAGATGGAGGGATGGATAGATGGAGGGATTGATAGATGGATAGATGGATAGATGGATAGATGGTGGGATGGATAGATGGAGGGATGGATAGATGTATGGATGGATAGATGTATGGATGGATAGATGGTGGGATGGATAGATGGTGGGATGGATAGATGGTGGAATGGATAGATGGAGGGATGGATAGATGGAGGGATGGATAGATGGTGGGATGGATAGATGGTGGAATGGATAGATGGAGGGATGGATAGATGGAGGGATGGATAGATGTATGGATGGATAGATGGTGGGATGGATAGATGGTGGGATGGATAGATGGAGGGATGGATAGATGGTGGGATGGATAGATGGAGGGATGGATAGATGGTGGGATGGATAGATGGAGGGATGGATAGATAGTGGGATGGATAGATGGTGGGATGGATAGATGGAGGGATGGATAGATGGAGGGATGGATAGATGGTGGGATGGATAGATGGTGGGATGGATAGATGGAGGGATGGATAGATGGAGGGATGGATAGATGGTGGGATGGATAGATGGTGGGATGGATAGATGGAGGGATGGATAGATGGTGGGATGGATAGATGGAGGGATGGATAGATGGTGGGATGGATAGATGGAGGGATGGATAGATGGTGGGATGGATAGATGGTGGGATGGATAGATGGAGGGATGGATAGATGGTGGGATGGATAGATGGAGGGATGGATAGATAGTGGGATGGATAGAAGGAGGGATGGATAGATGGAGGGATGGATAGATGGTGGGATGGATAGATGGAGGGATGGATAGATGGTGGGATGGATAGATGGTGGGATGGATAGATGGAGGGATGGATAGATGGAGGGATGGATAGATGGAGGGATGGATAGATGGTGGGATGGATAGATGGTGGGATGGATAGATGGAGGGATGGATAGATGGTGGGATGGATAGATGGAGGGATGGATAGATGGAGGGATGGATAGATGGTGGGATGGATAGATGGAGGGATGGATAGATGGAGGGATGGATAGATGGAGGGATGGATAGATGGTGGGATGGATACATGGTGGGATGGATAGATGGAGGGATGGATAGATGGAGGGATGGATAGATGGAGGGATGGATAGATGGAGGGATGGATAGATGGACGGATGGATAGATGGATAGATGGAGGGATGGATAGATGGAGGGATTGATAGATGGATAGATGGATAGATGGATAGATGGTGGGATGGATAGATGGAGGGATGGATAGATGTATGGATGGATAGATGTATGGATGGATAGATGGAGGGATGGATAGATGGAGGGATGGATAGATGGTGGGATGGATAGATGGTGGAATGGATAGATGGAGGGATGGATAGATGGAGGGATGGATAGATGTATGGATGGATAGATGGTGGGATGGATAGATGGTGGGATGGATAGATGGAGGGATGGATAGATGGTGGGATGGATAGATGGAGGGATGGATAGATGGTGGGATGGATAGATGGAGGGATGGATAGATGGTGGGATGGATAGATGGTGGGATGGATAGATGGAGGGATGGATAGATGGTGGGATGGATAGATGGTGGGATGGATAGATGGAGGGATGGATAGATGGAGGGATGGATAGATGGTGGGATGGATAGATGGTGGGATGGATAGATGGAGGGATGGATAGATGGTGGGATGGATAGATGGAGGGATGGATAGATGGTGGGATGGATAGATGGAGGGATGGATAGATGGTGGGATGGATAGATGGTGGGATGGATAGATGGAGGGATGGATAGATGGAGGGATGGATAGATGGTGGGATGGATAGATGGAGGGATGGATAGATAGTGGGATGGATAGATGGAGGGATGGATAGATGGACGGATGGATAGATGGAGGGATGGATAGATGGAGGGATGGATAGATGGAGGGATGGATAGATGGTGGGATGGATAGATGGAGGGATGGATAGATGGTGGGATGGATAGATGGAGGGATGGATAGATGGTGGGATGGATAGATGGTGGGATGGATAGATGGAGGGATGGAGGGATGGATAGATGGAGGGATGGATAGATGGAGGGATGGATAGATGGTGGGATGGATAGATGGTGGGATGGATAGATGGTGGGATGGATAGATGGAGGGATGGAGGGATGGATAGATGGAGGGATGGATAGATGGTGGGATGGATAGATGGAGGGATGGATAGATGGAGGGATGGATAGATGGTGGGATGGATAGATGGTGGGATGGATAGATGGTGGGATGGATAGATAGTGGGATGGATAGATGGATGGATGGAGGGATGGATAGATGGAGGGATGGATAGATGGTGGGATGGATAGATGGAGGGATGGATAGATGGTGGGATGGATAGATGGTGGGATGGATAGATGGTGGGATGGATAGATGGTGGGATGAATAGATGGTGGGATGGATAGATGGTGGGATGGATAGATGGTGGG